>JBBMOL010000629.1:0-115594 GCA_037954665.1 Laguncularia racemosa
CCCATGTGGTAGTCACACTTGAGGTTGGAATCGAAGTTCTTGGGCTTGTATCGGTCGTTGGGGAGTTCGAAACTTATCAAGTTGTCTGCCCTCAAACGAGCGAAGACCTGACTGAGCGGTATAGGGATGGGAGTGAACTGCCTTGGGGTTCTGGCGGCTTGTGTATGACCCGTCGTTGGTTGCTGGGCTGGGGTATTCGGGGTTTGGAAAGTCACCCGAGTCCCAGGTTTTTTTACCTTACTCGAATGCACTGTACTGACTGTGGGCTCTTTAACTCTGTTCCCTCCTAAGGGCCTTTGGGTCGGTGTAACCCTAGGAGGTTCCATTGATTGGAGCCTGCCAGTGGTGATGGCATTCTCGATCCTGCAACCTGCAGCCACTACTTCTGCAAAACTGGAGGATGTCTGGCCGACTAAATGTGAAAAATAAGTTTTGTCCAAGGTATTGACAAATATGGATGTCAATTCCTTTTCGGATATCGGAGTGGCTACCCTGGCAGCTTGGGCCCTCCAGTGTTGAGCATATTCCTTGAACGGCTCAGCATGTCTTTTCCGGATACTCCCCAGATTGATTACAGATGGGGCAACTTCTATGTTAAACTTGTATTGATCATAAAAGGCCCGAGCTAGCTTTTCCCAGGTGTTGATGATGTTGAAGGCAAGGTGAGCATACCAGACCAATGCGGGGCCTGTGAGGCTGTCCTAGAAGGTCTGGAGCATGAGTTGATCATATTGAGCATACTTGCTCATCTTCCGGGCATATAGCCTGGTATGCATCTTGGGGCAGCCAGTCCCATCATACTTCTCAAAATCCGGGGTCTTGAACTTGTCAGGGTATGCTTCCTCCCTATATGCTGGCAGGTTGGTGATTCCGGCCTGTTCAAAACCATCGGGTCCTTCAATAGTTTTCATTTTGTCATTGAGCTGCTGGAAGAGTCGCTTTTCCATCTCCTTTTGTCTCTCTTCCATCTCCTTTTTCAGATCATCAGAGGTCGGCCCCTGGCTGACCTTTGGCTCATACTCGAAGGTTGGGTTCAGGTGGGAGTTGATTTCTTCGTATTCCGGAGGCTGTCCCTCCACAGCTTTTCCCTTCCTGGCCCCTGAATACTCTTCTTGAGTTGGTTGGGTATTGCGTAGGAGGCTGATGCTTTCAGTCAAGAGGTGAACTTGGGCAGCTAGCTGTTGGACCGTCTGCTCTAGGGATATGATCCTGGAGTCTGAGGCAGCTTCAGCATTGGTGTTGTTGCGATTGTCACTACTGTTGGCCATTTTTGCTCTTGAGCGTGTAAGGACTGGGCTTCTGGGTGGGTTCGGTTGCTTGGAAACTATTTTGATACCTAGATTCGCATTTTTATTTTTTATTTTAGTGTGATGAATGCAAGAATGAAATGCATGTGTCACGCGGATGCTAAAAGATAAAAAGGTTGACCACTAATTGACAATGTATTATCAAAACTTTACTTTTATTAATAATTATGGAGTTCAATAAAAAAATACAATGATAATCTATTTCCTAGCTCTCTCAGTCTTCTGTTGTGGGGGCTCAGGCTTCCCACTGATGATAGCTTCTAGTTCTTTGACCCTGGCTTGGGATTTCTCCAATTGTGCTTCTAAGGCCTTGTTTCTTTGGTCAGATTCCTTGAAGCGTCCCTTCCAGATGTCTTTCTTGTAGTCTGCAGCTTCAAAGTATACTTCCATCCGGGCCTTGACTTGCTCTAGGTAGATCTCTGTCTCTGGATTGATCTTATCTGGTCTTGGCTGGGTGACGTCTGGAACCCGGTATGCTCTTTCCCCTATCTGGTACAGCTAGTGGATTACAAACTCTCTGGTGGCTCGATGTTTTCCCACTTCGCCATCTAGCTCGCCGAGGTCCACATTCGGGCTTTCAATTCTGGTTTCCCAGAGTGCTTTGACCTTTGCCAGCTTAGCAAATTTCTCGGCTACCAACAGGTTCGGATCCTGATACTCAAAGGTGACTGCTTCGAGTGAAGGCCGATAAACTATGTCTTGGACGGTGCCGAATTGGCGGACTACGGAGTTGTGGTGATATCCGATGCATCCGTTGATCCCGATTAACGGTACTGCTTGGAAATTACTGCAGGTTAAGATGATTTTATCGCAGCAACTCCACCTGGCTGTCCACAGAATATCTTCGGCGCTAAGACTTTTAAGCAGATCTACCCAACTGTGGCTGGTAATGTCGTCGGGTAACTTCACCTTTTCTATACAGGAATCCACCAGATCTACCTGTTGGGCTAGGGTTTTCCTCACCATGTTCAGCCCGAAGCACTTGAGGTGGCTTACGAACCATATCAGCAGAAGGTTGATGCTGAAGCGGACGATCCCGTGGCCCCTCTTCTTAAGGAAGTTCAAGTTCCGGATCTGTTCAGCCAGTAGAGCCGGGATGTAAGATTTTCCTTCCAGGAATTGGGTCACCAGCTCTGCAACCCGGTAGTGAATATAGAAAGTTCCGGTGGGGAACAAAATGGTGGCGAAGACCGCCAAGATGAAGGCGTTCACCCTTCTCTGTCTGTAAGTCTTAGGGTCTCCACACAGGATGTCCTTTCTGTCCCCATTGTCTTCTCAGGCAATAAACCAGGCTTCTAGATCATCCATCCGTATACAATATCCATTACAGTCTGCCAGGGCTTTGTTGACTGCTGTCTTACGGATGCCTAGTAATCGGCTGAAGGTACCGGCTGGCCCGGCCTCAAGGTCTGGCGTGTAGATCTGATTAGTCAATGCTGGAGCCCGTAGCAACTGGGTATACTCCTCCAGGGTAGGGGTGATCTCATGCGGTCCGATGAAGAAGGCTGCGGGCTCGATCTCCCATAACTGGAGCATGGCCCGGACCATAGGCAAATTCGCCTCTGTCTTAGTCAGTGAGAGGACGGGGCTGATCTTCTGTTGGATGAAGGCCTGCTCCTCTGGGTTGTACAAGGTAAACCAGTGGTCGAGTACCAATTTTGGGTCCAAAGGCTTGTACACCCGAATCTCTTTGCGGAGGAGGCGATCCACTGCACTGCTAGCCATCTATTACAATAGAAAATAGCCTAGTTACAACAAGAACTATGAAAACATTACAGGGAAAATAGTCATGAACTCCAAGGACAAAACAACAAACCAATACATTGTCATTCAATTGTCAACCCCTTGTACGATGTCATGTATGCAAGTAGGTTGGTTCTAACTGGTTCCCGAGCTCTATGGCCTCCCGCATTCTCGAAGAAATGGATCTCAGGCCATATCGAAGCGTAGGGTGGGGTAGCCTAATCGGTCCCGAATGGTGAATCAACTCACTTCGCCCGAAACCTACACAATGGCTCCCCGTCTTAGGTTTCTAGGACGGTCCGGGTTCGACCGCATCTACTCACACACACATATGCATGCAAACCCCCCACAATAAAGAAAACTCATAATCTAACTAAACCCTGAAAGGTTAGCAACAGAGAAAAGAAAGAAACACACTTCTTAAAGATAATCATCCGAAGAGAATCAGGTGGCTAGCCTACTGGTATGGGTCCCTAGTGGAGTCGCCATCCTGTCGAGTCTAATTTTTTTATTCCCATTCCTAATCCGATCTAAACTAAACCCTATGCTCATCTAATCTAGATCCTCGACTTGGATTAGGAATTTCGTTTGATTTTTGGAGTCGCCACCCAACTGTTGTTGGGAAAAGTGAATTAAGACTAAAGGAGCAGATTAGTCTTAATTTGGACTACTAGTCGTCGTTATTTCCTCTTCTCGTTTTTGTGAGAAGAGAAAAAGGGAAAACCAGAGTTTCTAAGTCCGGAGGCTAACCTATTAAAACCTATGCGGTTACCACCTAATCTCTCAGAATTGTTCATCTCTAGAAATGTGTTTCATTGTTTTTTTGGTACTTTTTATTGTGTTTTTGAATTCATTCCAAGAAAAAGGATTTTCTTATTCATTTTAGGGGTTGACCCGAATGGGTGCCTACGTACCTGCTACTCAGGATCAAACAAGTCGTAGTTTGCTTTTTTGAAAACCTTTAGATTTGTTGATGAATTTTAATTTTGCAAACTCTTTTGGTTTAAGTTCTTGACGTCTTTGGGATTTTTCTAAAAAATTTCTAAGCCTAAACTTTGAATTTGTTTTTTGAAAATGATTTTGAGGGAAAACATCAATTTTGAGTTTATTTGAAAAAAAAGGACTTTTCTAAGTGCTAAAACTTATTTTTTTGTAATTTTTGAATTTTTTATTAATTTTTATGATTTTGTGATTTTTATAATTTTTTTATGAATTTTGTGATTTTTATGACTTTTATAAGTTTTGTAAGTTTTTCATGATTTTTGTGATTTTTATAAGTTTTGTAAGTTTTTCATGATTTTTATAATTTTTATAAGTTTTTCATGATTTTTATAATTTTTATATTTTTTGTTGAAAATTTTATCTTAAGTTTATTTTCTATCCTATTTTGAAATTTAAAATTTTATTATTATTTTTTTTTCTAATATTTCTATTTTTTTCCTCATTTTTATTATTTTTATTTTATTTTCTATCTTCTATTTTCTATTCTCTACATTATTAAATCCTAGAAAAATATAATTCCTACATTTTTCTATTTATCGAAAATATAAATAAATAAATGGCTAACAATATAATCAATAATAATAAATAAATTCAACATAAACAAATAAACAAAATAAGTAAAATAAATAATAATAAAAAATCTGGAAAATCCGACTTACCTAGATCCGGATCAGTGCGCGGGTCGGATCGGGTCGAATCGGGTCGAGTCGAATCAGTCGGACGCGGCGGCGATATTGGCTCGTTCACGGCGTTCTGGCGGTCGTTTGCGGCGGGTGAAGTGTCGAATCCTAGCTTCTCGAGGGTGCTGAGTCCGATGGTGGTGGCGATTTACTCCCAGAACGTCTCCTTGCGGTGGTTTGAACTCCGGTTGGCGGCCACGGCTTGGACTTCCTCCGATTTGCACTCTTTTTTCTCTCTCTCGCAATTCTGATCTCTCCTTTGGCTTCTTCACCTCCTCCTCTATTTATAGGCATCTCGAAATCGAGCTGGATAAGCTCGAATTTCCTCCGATTGAAGTTGATCGGATTTTCGGTTGAAAAACCAACTCCGATCCGTGCCTATCCAACGATTTGTTGCGATTTGATTCCAATTAGATAGTGTTTATCTTATTTCCGTTGAAGATCTGTTGGATTTGTGCAAAAAATCGGATCAAAACGGCCGAAATACGAATTTTTCTTCTCGCCGGCGATCTCGGGCTCGAGGTAGGGGATGATCACGCGCCCGGCGCGTGCGTTTCTTCCAGCCAATCAGATGCTGCCACGTGTCACTGGATAAGTCGAAAAAATTACAAAACGCGGAAACTGCGTCCTCCGCGATTCGAACCCGAGACCTCGACCCCCCTGCGCGCACCTTAGCCCATGGTCCGGACCAGCTGAGCTAGCCCACTTTCCTGATTTTTTTATTTTCGCAAATTGCATATATGCAATGCGATTTTTCTATTTTTTGTATTTTTTGAAATTTCCAAAAATTTGTAAAAACTGTTTATTATTTATTATTGCTATTTCTGAAATCATTTTTCAAAATTGAAGTGTTTTCCTATTTATTTTTATTTTTTGAACATTTTTATTATTTTATGCTAAATTAGGAAAAATTGGAAAAAATTAGGAAAAATTGAAAAGTTGATTTTTATTGAGAATTATTGTCTCCTAGGGCAAAAATGGGGTGTTTACAAGTTCATTGTTGAAACTGATTAGAAAAGCCTGAAGTACCTTCTCCAGCAACGGGTGGTAACACCGGCCCAACAGGAATGGTTCCCCAAGCTACTAGGTTACAACTTTGAAATATAGTACAAGCAAGGGTGCGAAAAGAAAGCCGCAGATGCACTGTCCTAGGGAGTTGAAGATGTTCAATTAGCTTAAGTGTCCGGACCAGTATGGACTGACTTGGAAGCCATCAGAAAAGTAGTAGAAGAGGATGAGGTAATAGGGAAGAAGTTGTCATTGTTGTGGGAAGGGAAATCCGCAGGTCAGGGATTCCACATCATAAATGGTACTCTTTTTTACCATGATCAGATTGTGATTCCAGCAGCTTCTAAATGGCTGCAGGTGTTCATGCATGAATTCCATTCATCGCCCATAGGAGGACATGCGGGGTTCTTACGCACCTATAGGAGAATTGCAACCAATGTCTACTGGATTGGAATAAAAAGGGACATTATGGAATTTGTGGCCGCATGTGCAGTATGTCAACGGCAAAAGTATCAATCCCTAGCGCCAGTTGGTCTTCTAAATCCTCTACCCATTCCCGAAGCAATATGGGAGGATATCTCCATGGATTTCGTTAGTGGACTTTTAGAGTCCAAAGGATTTAATGTGGTGTTGGTAGTGGTGGATAGGCTATCCAAATATGGACATTTTATACCCACTAAGCATCCTTACACAACTAACAGTGTGTCCAGTATATTTGTTAAAGAGGTGGTCCGTTCACATGGATTGCCAAGGACGATAGTTAGTGACAGAGATCCCACTTTCGTCAGCCACTTTTGGATGGAATTATTCCGAGCACAAGGGACACTACTACACTACAACACTGCTTATCATCCAGAGACGGACGGCCAAATCGAGGTGCTAAACTGCTATATGGAATGCTACATTCGCTGCTTTGTAAGTGAGCATCCAACTCAATTGAGTACGTGGTTACCATGGGTAGATTATCATTACAATACCGCATTCCATACAGGCTCCAAAATGACTCCCTTTGAAATTGTGTATAGGAAACCCCCGCCAATATTAAGGGCGTTCGTGGATAAGGAAGTACATCAACCAGAGCTCCAGATAGCCTTAAGGAACAGAGATGCCATCCTATCACAGTTGCGCTAGAACTTATCACACGTACAAGACTTATACTGCATTAGTGCTAACAAACACAAACAGGATGTTGAGTTTGAAGTGCGTGAATGGGTATTTCTCAAAAAGAGGCTTACTTTACAACATACTATTGGACATGCTTGCACTATCACTCTCTTCCTCTTCATCTCCTTCCTCTTCTGAAACCAGCAGCTGCAGGAATTTGCTGAGGCAGCGATGATTGGAATTGAAGGGTTAGTCACATTTGAAACACAGTCCCTCAGCTTTCTTTTCTAAAAACTCGGCATGTGACAATTGTCGTTGTCTGTGAGATCGTCTACCTTCGTCCTTGAATGTTTCGGATCCCCACTTTTATGGTAGCTTCCACTAATGGGTATTCTTAGCGCCCTTCCAAGCTCCACCCCCTTCTCTATTCCATCCCTCCCCACCAGGTTGATAGCACGAATGACATGGAGGGAGGTTATCACTGTCCTTGTTTACCAATGCAAGGATTCAATGAGCCTTGCACACTTAAAATACATGGTACAATAAACAATTACCCCATGATCATCTTAGTAGACAGTAGAGCTAGTCATAACTTTGTGTCCTTTTATTGAATCAATTGGGCATGGCTAGTATGGACAACCGAAAATTCACGGCCACCCTAGGGGATGGGAGGTTAAAGGAATATAAGGGATTTCGCATGGGAGTGCCCCTGAAAGTCGGGGAATATGAGACCAGCATCGACTGCTACCTAATGGACTTGAGGGGGGTGGATATTATTTTAAGAATGACCTGGTTGAAGACTTTGGGGGAAGTGAAGGTAGAATGGGCTAAGATGGTGATCACGATAGAACTCGCAGGGAGGGAAATTAAACTTTGTGGGGATCCGACCTTATGTAAATTTCCCATATCATTGAACTCCTTACGTAAACTAGATAAAAATACTGAAGACCAGATTGTGTTGGTAATGGAAGCACAAACAATGGAACAGGTAGTAGAGGACAACCCTTCGTTGATGGCTTTACTAGAAGAATTTGCGCCAATTTTCTCTGTCCCAGCTAGACTTCCTCCTTGTAGGTCCAAGGAACATTGCATTCCGTTACAAGCAGGGGTAAGATCGGTTGTCGGTGAGGCCTTACAAATATGCATATCCTCAAAAAAATGAGATCGAGCAAATGATTAAGGATATGATAGAGGTAAAAATCATTAGACCTAGCTCCAGCCCATTCTCAAGCCCGGTAATCTTGGTTAAAAAGAAAGATGGTTCATGGAGGTTTATGTAGATTACAGGGCTCTCAATGAGGTCACCATTCCAGACAAGTTTCCTATTCCTGTAATAGAAGAGCTTATGGATGAGTTACATGGCGCTAGAGTCTTCTTAAAGATCGACCTACGATTGGGATATCACCAAATACAGATGGCAAAAGAAGATATCCATAAGACCGCCTTTAGAACCCATCATGGACATTATGAGTTCGTGGTCATGCCATTCGGACTAACCAACGCACCCGCTACTTTCCAATCAGCCATGAACGAGGTATTCCAGCCGTACTTAAGGTGCTTTTTTTTTTTTTTTTTGTGACATCTTGGTCTATAGCAAGGATATGCCCTCACACTTAGATCACTTGAGGCGGGTCTTCTCTTCTCTACGACAGAAGTAATTCTAAGCTAACAGGAAGAAATGTTCATTTAGGCAGTCTTCCTTAGAATACTTGGGGCATATAGTGTCAAGAATTGGAGTGTCTATGGATCCTAAGAAGGTCCAAGCTGTAGTGGACTGGCCTCAACCAAAAACTCTGAAGAGCTTACGAGGCATCTTAAGATTGTCCAAGTATTATCGAAAATTCATCAAGGATTACGGGAAGATAGCTAGACTATTGATGGACCTGCTAAAGAAGAATAACTTTGGATGGTCCACCTAGTCAGAAGAAGCCTTCTCACAGTTGAAGGAGGCATTGGTGACCGCCCTAGTATTGGCGCTTCGTGATTTCTCACAGCCCTTCACAGTGGAATGTGATGCTTCAAGCAGAGGATTGGGCACGGTTTTGCAGCAGCAACAAAGGCCCATAGCGTACTATAGTAAGGCCCTAGCTGATCACACTATGGCCAAATCAACCTACAAGAAGGAGCTCATGGCACTAGTCCTAACCATCCAACACTAGAGACCATACCTATTGGGGAATAAGTTCATTGTTGAAACTGATTAGAAAAGCCTGAAGTACCTTCTCCAGCAATGGGTGGTGACACCGGCCCAATAGGATTGGTTGCCCAAGCTACTAGGTTATGACTTTGAAATATAGTACAAGCAAGGGTGCAAAAACAAAGCGGCAGATGCACTGTCCCGAGGAGTCGAAGATGTTCAGTTAGCTCAAGTGTCCGGACTAATATGGACTGACTTGGTAGCCATCAGAAAAGCAGTAGAAGAGGATGAGGTAATAGGGAAGAAGTTGTCATTGTCGTGGGAAGGGAAATCCGCAGGTCAGGGATTCCACATCACAAATGGTACTCTTTTTTACCATGACCGGATTGTGATTCCAGCAGCTTCTAAATGGCCACAGGTGTTCATGCATGAATTCCATTCATCGCCCATAGGAGGACATGCAGGGTTCTTATGCACCTATAGGAGAATTGCAACCAATGTCTACTGGATTGGAATAAAAGGGACATTATGGAATTTGTGGCCGCATGTGCAGTATGTCAACGGCAAAAGTATCAATCCCTAGCGCCAGTTGGTCTTCTAAATCCTCTACCCATTCCCAAAGCAATATGGGAGGATATCTCCATGGATTTCGTTGGTGGACTTCTAAAGTCCAAAGGATTTAATGTGGTGTTGGTAGTGGTGGATAGGCTATCTAAATATGGACATTTTATACCCACTAAGCATCCTTACACAGCTAAGAGTGTGGCTAGTATATTTGTCAAAGAGGTGGTCCATTCACATGGATTTCCAAGGACGATAGTTAGTGATAGAGATCCCACTTTCGTCAGCCACTTTTGGATGGAATTATTCCGAGCGCAAGGCACACTACTACACTACAGCACTGCTTATCATCCAGAGACGGATGGCCAGACCGAGGTGCTAAACCGCTATATGGAATGCTACATTCGTTGCTTTGTAAGTGAGCATCCAACTCAATTGAGTGTGTGGTTACCATGGGCAGAATATCATTACAATACCGCATTCCATACAGGCTCCAAAATAACTCCCTTTGAAATTGTCTATGGGAAACCCTCACCAATATTAAAGGCGTTCGTGGATAAGGAAGTACATGAACCAAAGCTCCGGACAGCCTTGAGGAACAGAGATGCCATCCTATCATATTTGCGCCAGAACTTGTCACACGCACAAGACTTATACTGCATTAGTGCTAACAAACACAAACAGGATGTTGAGTTTGAAGTGGGTGAATGGGTATTTCTCAAAAAGAGGCCTACTCTACAACATACTAGTGGCATCAAAAACACATTTAAGCTTTCACCACGCTTCTTCGGACCATTTCAGATCAGCCAAAGAGTGGGAAAGGTAGCTTATCAATTATATCTTCCCTCACATTGTCGCATCCACCCCGTGTTCCATGTTTCCCTCCTCAAGAAGGCAATCGGTTCCTTCCCAACACTGGCCGAACTACCCACTGAGTGGACTAATGAACCTAGGTTACTTCCAGAACTTCCCATAGCAGTTTTAGGAAGGTGCTTCCGAGTGTAAGGGCAAGAGCAAATTCCCTAAGTGCTAGTACAGTGGCAAGGCCAAACAGTTGATGAAGCATCATGGATAGACACATCTAAGTTTCACATCCATTTCCCAGACTTTGTCCTTGAGGACAAGGACATTTTACCTGGGGAAGCAATTGATATGATGCATTAAAAAGGGGCTTTGGATACACTACTCAAAGTGTATCAACGAAGGAGGGAAAAATAAAATAATAACCCATAATAATATACTAGTATACTATATAGTAGATATTATATAGTAGAGGTAGTAATAGGGGTATACACATGAATAAGAGTAAGAAGGGTAGTAGCTGATGTGGCTAGTGGACGAGGAGAGAGAGGTAATGGCTGACATGGATAAGCAAGGGGCAGAGGATAACGGAATTGAAACAGAATTGGTGAGGACCACAAGCTCACGTGGATGAGGGGAAGGGTGAGAATAAAAGGAAGAAGGAAAGAAGGGAAGGGCAGAGTGTATACACATTGGCTAACTTACTGTGCGGAGAATTAGAGCTCCGGCTGAGCAAGAGCTTAGGTATTCTTATTCAATTCTCTCGTGTGTGTTTAATATTTGCTTTCCTCTGTTTGGTGTGTTCTAGTGCTTGTGATAGAATAGTCGTGCCCTGTTCACTTGCTTACTACTGGGCTCATACCAGTTTAGGTTTTTATTTTGTCGTTATGTTTAAATTGTTTAGATTACTTATTATGATTATCGATTGGAAATTGCGATTGCTTGATTCTATAATGGGATTAGGCACATCAGAAAAGTTAATGGTTGAGAGCCCTGGAGTTGTTGGAGCTCATTTATTTTTTATTAATTGCAGAAAACTATACTAATGGTGATTGGACATTGTGCTGCCGATGTATGTTTTTGGAGTACATCCAGTTTGTTTTGTTTCTTGTTATAATACAATTGCATTGAAGATGCTGGAAGCTTAGATAGGGCTCAAATGGTTATTGGTAAACCAAGTTTTTGATTGGATCAAATATCATTGTGCTTTGATAACAATCTGTCATTAAGTTCAAGATGTGCCAAGGACGATGGGCTGATTGATTCATATTGAGAAAGGCACAATTTCTTTTTCAAAAGTGGTTTTATTCGATTATCTGTAATGATTGCTATGAAGATCGTCTTTTAAATCTTGTTAAGCTTATTCTACGTTATGCTTATAATATAAGCTCATTTTTTGGAACCAGAAATGGAGCGAATTCAAATTGATGAATGTCTCTCTGCAATTGCTCAAAGCATCAGTATACAAGGACAGAAAAAGCAATGCAAAGGATGTAAAGGACGATAGAATTTTTGTGGCCTTTGAGGTTGACTCTCTGCCTGAGCGGCGTCCATTCTTTTTGTCCAGGCATTTTGTTTTTGCAAAGCCAGTTGGTAAGCAGGATAGAAAGTTTCAGGTTGGTCTTTCAGTTATAAAATTTTCACTTTTCTCCACCATTACAAAATATTCTTTCTTATTTTATCTTATCCTTACCTCTATCTTATTTGTCCCTTTTTTTTCCTCTATTTGTGTGGTGCTCTGTGTTATTTTAAATTTGTTTGAGTTGTCTTATTCTTATTTGTATTTTATCTATGCCTTAATTTATTCAATCTGCATCTTTATTGAGATGATTAAAATGGAAATAAGATGACAAAACAAAATAGTGTGGTATCCAAACAGACGTCATGGAATCAAAATTTGAAGAGCCCTAGTCAGCATCTCATTATTTTCAACATGAAAACAGATTTTGTTTTGAGATCTTCCATTAAATCTCAAACAGACTGAGCAAGATGCCACCAACATGCACCTGACTAGAAGAAATAGGTTGCATTAATATTTTATACCATTATGCACAATCAGTTCATAGTAGACGACAAAATTAATTGCCAGACTATCAGGGTTTTGCTTGGTATTCCATGGCTTCTTTCCTCTAACTATGAGTAAATGCCCTGACTCTTACTTCCACTCCACTGTTTCAACTTTGCGATGCTTGTTCGACTTTTAGTAGTTATACACAATTTCTATACATGTTGCTTGTGGCTGTATCCTTGTTGGAGATCTTATCTTTATAATAGTTGGAACTTAGTCACATTGCAGTAGATTAACATCAACAGTTGCCAAAGTACAGTTATTGTACAACAAAACCTACAGGCAACAGTGCAGGTGCATCATCACATATCATGATTTTGGACATTCTATAAGGGAAATGATTCAATTTTCATGGGTTGATTTCTCTATTCTAGTCTTCACATTGGAGCTTTCTGTTTTTTTCGCAGTCGTTAGTCTTCAAAGAAAATCCTAGCTGTAGATAATTGTCAAGGATTATTAAAGCAGTTACTAGTGCTCTATCTGTATGGAACCGTGCACGCACAAGCTCTCACAAACTATAATCAAAAGAGAAGTACCACCATAGAAAATTTTACAGAAACAAGAGTAAGGAAAGAAATCAAAGGCATTATGTTAATATGTGAAGAAGATCAATTACCAAGGGAACCAAACTTCATTCTCTTGAAACTTTTTGATAGCTCTTTTTCCATAGTTTCACCATATTACATCAGGACTCCGACTCAAATCCACCTTCCCCTGTCTCATGAGGGCTTCTGGTCCATATCTAGCTTGTTATATCCTGGAGGTAGCTTCCTTCTTGAGCAATAGAAAAGCTGAAAGCAGTTTGGTAAACTGTCCGCTACATGTTTTTTGAATGAAACATTAATGATTTGGAAGAGAAGGGAAGCATATTTGATAGAAACAACTGCCTCCATATTATTAAGACAATGATTCATAGCACTGCTCAATTAAAGAATTGGTTGTGATATCAAATTAAATATGGGATCATAGAAGAAGTTCTAAGTTGAAGTCCCTATCATTTGACACCTCATCCCCCAACTCAACCTAAACCACCCCCTTCCACCGACAACACTCAACAAAACCCCACCATTATGGTTACTGTCATGAGGCTGAATCAATACCTTGGCGCATGAGTGCACAAGCATTAGAAAATAAGACCAATAATTTACAACAAACTAAAAGCTTAGGGGGTTACAAGAAGTCAGATGTGGAATCGGATTTAACATCACAAGAGACTAGGGCCTTTAGTGATTGCATGAAGCATGAAAGGACACCAGCAGCATACATCAGATTGAGTCTAGTAGCAGTTAGATACCACAAACTCCCAACAAGACTTCAAAACTGGCTTGAATCAACATTGTCTCCCTTCTTATTTCTAGAAAGCTTTTCGTTGCAAATCAGGAGAGTTGAAACTGGTTGCTTATGTCCATCTTGAACTTCTTGAGTAGTTCCAAAGCATACTTTTTCTGGCAGATGAAGATTCCATCATCACACAAATTGATCTCCATCCCCAAGAAATAAGTAATCTTCCTTAAGTCAAACATTTCAAGCGTCCTTTCCATTTCTTCCTTGAATTCCTTAATCACCCCATTGTCATTTCCTGTCACCAAAATATCATCCAAATAGATAGAGATTATCAACAGCTTCCCATCCTCCTTTGATTTGACCTACAGAGTTGCTTCATTTTCACTTCTTGCAAAGCTACAATGAACTAAATGGCCATCTGTCTGGTTGTACCAAGCTCTTGAGGCTTGCTTGAGCCCATACAAAGCTTTATGCAGTAGATACACCTTGTCTACATCGTCATGATCCTCAAAGCCTTCAGGTTATTCTACGAATATCTCTTCCTCAAGCTCACCATTAAGGAAGGTAGATTTGATGTTGAGATGAAAAATGCTCCACCTCAATTGAGCAACCATGGCAAGTAGCAATCTTATGGTTTCATGTCTTGCGACTGATGCAAAGGTATCACCATAATCCACCCCTGCAAGTTGAGAATAGCTTTTGATAACCAATTTGGCTTGAACTTGTTTATGGAGTTATCTGGATTCAACTTGGTCCGGAAAATCCACTTGACACTAATGACATTTCTATTTGCTGGTCTCCGCAACAAGCTCCAAGTTCATTCTTTTCTATCATCCTCATCTCCTCCTTCATGGCATTTCTCCATTTATCAAACATAAAACAACATGAAGAACAGAAACAAATAATCTAGGGACACTTGAATAGAGGAAGGAAATCTGGCATGCTCTGTTACTTCTTCCATTTTTCTGATTACAACATACCTGCATATATATATATATAGGAACAAAATCCAAGACAAAATGATTGGATATATGACCAACTAAAACTACCTAACTAGGTCACAAGGGTAAGGTCTCCCATATAACTTACAATCAATCAAAAAAGGAGTAGTCTTATCTAAAATTGCACATTAGATTTTAGGAGTGTAAAAGAAAAATCTTATTCATCATTAAAGTTAAAAGCAGTTTGATAAACAATCTGCTCATTTTTTTGCATGAAACAACAATGAGAGGGAAGATAATCTGTTTGTTTCTTCCTTCAAAAGTATCTTTCATCCACAACTATACTCTTTTGTTAAGACGAGTTTTCAAACACAAGGAGCTAGCTGTGGTGTTATAGCCTCAGAAAGGAAAAAGAACAGCAAACGGCAGTGCAGCTCCTCACTTCTATTGGGTATCCACATAAATATTTTGAGCATCGGTTGAAAACATTCAAGTACATTGAGGATCATCACCGGCCAATAGTTATTACGATCCCAAAAATTACACTGGAAGTCTCGAAATTGCTACTCTTTACCATCCGCAATGTTGTACTGGCAAAAGATTTGCTTAGACTTGATCTGATATAATATGCTTCATAGGCCGTAAAATAAGAGGAGAAAATTGCCGTAGCTCAATAAGAAAAACAACTTAATTGTCATCACTACTGATTTTCTATTTGTCTCTAGGAGGGACTTCATGTTCCATCTCTTATGCATGACATATGAATGCTGTGTGTTCGTAAGTAATAATTTCCCAAAGAATTTATACGATGTTTGCTTTACTTTCGTTTAAATAGGCACCATTTCAATCACCCACACCCATATCACTAATCTGTATGAATGCAAGTAGGGAATCATATATCGGGTGCAAAAGAGTACAAAAATCTTAGTGGAATTTGAAAGAAGTTTCCTCGCGCAGCATAATTCAGGATCCAGATATCATATAAATTTTTCATTCAACAGGGTTTGCTTGAAAAGAGCTCACCAAGCGCTTGAAGCTTCATTACGTCCTTCTTTTCAGAACTTCTTATTCCCAAGTTTCTCGTACAGGAGGGATTATTACCGAGATCACCTTCTAGCCATTCATTTGACACGCTTGATTTGGACCAACAGTCTGCATTAAGTCATATCTTGGGTCTCAAGAGCTCACCACCATATCTTGTTGAGGGTCCTATTTCTGTGCAGGATTCAGTACTATCAAGAACAGGAGTGTTGGTAAGAGCAGCAGTGTTGGAAAGTTACAGAATGGTTAAAAATTGTCGCATTCTTGTGAGTGCACCCAAAAACGGTATGTGTGATAATCTGATAAGTAGCTTGATGGAGGATATTTCGGACTCGGAAATGTTTCAAGCTAATGCAGCATTTCATGAGAAAGATGAAGTATCCGAAGATATCTGTTCGGGTATAAATTTAACACATATGAGCCTATACCAAGGGTATCCTAAATACATGTAATATACTTAGATGAAGAAATGTTAAGCTTGAAGGAAATTGTCAAAACCAAGCGAAACAGAACCATACATGGCTATATACACGGCTTGAGGCACGGCCGTATATAAGCCTCAGGAATACATAGTCTGAGGCACGGCCGTGTGTTGAGTGCAGAAGATCCACAGAAGCATACACGGTCTAAGGCACGGCCGTGTGTTGAGTGCAGAAGATCCATATATATGCATGGAAACCCTAAAGTCTCCTCAATGCCGTATTCCCTGAAAAAAGAAGAGTAGAATGAAAATACATGAGTGAGAACCTAAAACACAAAAGGGGTAATTCCTAAACCTAGAGAGAGTTCTAGAGAGGGAAATTCATTGTATTTTTTATCCACCGGCTTTGTAGTGAGACTATGTAACCTATTACTTTGATAGTGGAAGAATTTTGCGTTCAGCGGTCCCGTGGTTTTTTCCCTAAATTAGGGTTTTCCACGTAAATCCTTGGTGTTCATTTCTATGTTTAATTTCCGAATTTTATTATTCATTGTTGTTTGTCAATAGTAAATCGCACAGGCAAGAGGAAGAGAATTGGAGCTTCTTTTCTTAACAATATCTTCTCTTCTTGTCGATATAAAAATGATTGCTTCACATGTCCTCGTCTCCAGAAGGTTGAAAAATTCAAGGTGGTTTTCTCCACTTTCGTGAGTGCTTTTCGACTGCATCATGAAGGCTTAAAAGCTGGACATTTCAGTCATATTTTTATTGTTGATGCTTCTAAAGCTATTAAGCCTGAGGTTATGATTACTCTAGCCAATTTTGCAAATGATGACATATCGGTTCTAGTTACTGGTTCACCCTTCACTGCATCCCGTCGGGTGCGCTCTGATATCGCTCGGAGGAATGGTTTGAAGAAGTCATATTTTCAGAGGTTAAGAGAAAATGTTCCATACGAATCATTGAACTCAGAATTTATCACACAATTATAGGATCCTAGCCAAAAATCTCACTAATAACTCACACAATGTGCCATCCTAGTGAACATCAGTTGGTTATAAGTTGTTGAAACGAAACAAAGACTTGTTTATTGTATTTTCTGTCTAGGCATGCTTTTCCTTTGGTCATGTCTCTATGAATTGCCTTTCTTATTCTCACAAACTATGACTCCTGCTTGAGCCGGATTGCTCAGTGGAGTGAACCGTCTCATTATCATATGTCACTTATGAAGTACCTCTTCCATGGGCAAAGTTTAGCATTTAGATTTATATTTCAATAATCAGTTCAAGCTTGGATGCAATTTCCATATCACTCATTGAGTAAGAAAGTTGCAGAGAGCAAAGAAACTTATTTTTTCACTGTACATAAAATGGGGTGCATAAGCTAGTATAGTGTAAAAGAAAAAGAGAGCCTTTTTAAGTGGAAGATTCCTTCCTCTCTCTTTGCATTCAATTTGTATCTTTTTATGTGCAATACATCACTCTTCTTTTAGTAAAATCATTTTATAGAATAAGCATACTAGGATTCCTTCATTTTTTAGCAAATTTCATGTTATTCATGTGGAACCCCTAATTTAATTAAAACTTAGTACCAAATTAATTTAATAATTAATTTAAAAAGCCCTATTCTTAACCTTTTAAAGTAAGGAAAAAAAGTTATTTAACAAATTAATTAAGTAAATTACAAAATGAAAAATAAAATAAATTAAAACTATAGGCTTTGGATAGTTAAATAAAAGTTTCGAGTAAATATCTAAAATCAAGATAATTTAATTAGTCTATTCATAAAGTTTCGTGTGAAAATATCTTGGTTGATATTTTTAACTAAGATTATCACACACGTGTTGAACAAATTGAAAAAATTTAAAATATCCCCAACTATATAAATTTCAATTTTTTTTTCTTTTCCTCTCTTTTATTTCTTTTCTTTTCCGGTCAAGCTACCTTCTTTCCCTCTTTTTTTTCCCCTTTTCTTTCCTCTTCTCCTTTTTCCTTTCCCTTCTCTACCAAAAAAAAAAAAAAAAAAACTCAACATCATTGTCATCAAAAAAAAAAAAAAATTCCGTAATTTCCACGTACGAAATCCAAATAACAATTTGGGACCATCAATGCGATCCTGGAAACAAACCCTATGAATCTAGACCCCTCTTGCAAGGTAAATTTCCACTCTAAAATTCGGGTATAATTTTAAAAAGTGTAACATCAAAGTTTTTAAGTTTAAAAAATAATGGGAAAAATTAAAAACATAGAAGTTAAGGTGATCTTAGTAAAAATAGTAAGTAATAATGTTTTTTTTTCCTTGAATTTTAGGTGAAAAAATCAACTTAACTCAACAACCCGACAACTATTTCACACCTTAAGAGAAAATGAAACCAAAGTGAGTAAGAACATAATGATTTATTACAGTGATTATACTATATTATGTGTAAATAGTTTGTTATTTTATATATGGTGCACATTTCTATTTTGTGTGTGCTAGTGTCTTCTAGTCTGTATATCCGTTTGTGTGAGTGTCCGTTTATGCATCGAAGGGTGGGTTCGCATGGTGTATGGGTATGTAGGGGTGTGTGATTCTTTGCATTCTTATTGGTGTGTGCATGCGTGTGTTCCTAATGACTGTTGAAGCTAGTTGGTGTGTGCGTGCTCATGATCTTGGTGCCTGCCAAAGTTTGTTGGTGGTTTCATGGTGTATGTGTGTGAGAGAGAGAGAGAGTGTTCGGTATCACTATGTGCATGCATGTTGTTGTGGTGCGTTGTGGTGTATGTGCTCAAGTGTCCTACTTCTAGCAAAGTGCAATGTAAATGCTTTCTTTGTGTGTGTGTGTGTGCATGATCGCATAGGTAGAGTGCATGATTTGCTGGCAACTTGCTGAGTGGTCAGTGTGTGTTGTGTTGTATGTTGTTGTGTGTTGTGTGTGAGGTTTTGGTATGCTATTGTGCTGGTGTGTTTAGCTAGCATAAAGTATGCAAAGTGCATGTGGTGCGTTGTGTGTGAACTACCAATGTGCTATTGTACTAGTGTGTTTGGCTAGCATGAAGTGTGAAAAGTGTATGTAGTGCATCATGCATGAGGTGTCAGTGTGTTATTGTATTGATGTGTTTGGCTACAATGAAGTGTGTAGAGTGTATGTGGTGTCGTGTATGTGAGGTGCTGGTGTGCTGGTATGTATAAGGGTTAATGCGAAGTATGTTGGTGAGTGTGCCATGTAGCTAGCATGTGTGTCATGCTATGTGCTAATATGTTGGAGTGTGAAGTGCAGGTGCATGTGAAACTAGTGTGTGTTATGCTGCCATAATGTGGGGTGATGATGTGTGCTGTACTAGTGTGTTGAACTGGTGTATGTTATGTTAGTGTGTTGTATCGATGTGTTGTGTAAAGTGTGTGTTGTGTTGTCGAAATGTGGGGGGGTTGATGTGTGATGCACCGGTGTGTGTTGTGCTAACGTGAAGTGAGGTGTGCGTGTGGTGCAGTATATGTGAAGTGTGATGTGTGTGTGTTGTGTTAGCGTTTCTACATGCAATGTACTTATCACACACAGTTTCACATCATATTTCATCATAGGCCAATAGAAATGTTCATGCAAAATATCCAAAGTCTTTTTAACACCAAAGTGCCCCATTAAACCACCACCATGTGTTTCCCTCACCAGAAATTCACGTATAGAGCCTTTAGGTACTCATAGCCTATCTTTCTTAAACAAATATCCATCATGCCTATAGAAATCAGAATATCCAGACTTGGCACAAGCGGCCCAAATTTGACCAAAATCAGCATTATTCGCATACAATTCCTTAATGAATTCAAATCTAAGTAATTTAGTATGCAGAGAAGTCAAAAGAGAATACCTTCGAGAAAGTGCATCAACCACCACATTTTCTTTTCCTTACGTATATTTAATCACATATGGAAAGGTTTCAATAAATTCTACCCACTTGGCATGCCTCTTGTTCAACTTACCCTGAGTTTTTAGATACTTTAAACTCTCATGATTGGAATGAATAATGAACTACTTAGGCCATAAGCAATGTTGCCACATTTGTAGGGTTCTCACTAAAGCATACAGCTTCTTATCATACACTGGATAATTTAATGCAGCACCATTGAGTTTTTCGCTAAAATAAGCGATCGACTTAGACTCCTGCATCAACACACTACCAATACCTTTCCCGGAAGCATCGCATTCAATCTCAAAAACTTTCTCAAAATTAGGCAAAACTAGTAAAGGTGCTTTAGTCAACTTACTTTTCAGGGTTTGAAAAGCCTGCTCATGCACTTCAATCCACTTGAATTCGACATTCTTCTTAACAAGTTCATTTAAAGGAGCAGCTATGGAACTAAAATCCCTCACAAATCTCCTATAAAAACTTGCCAATCCATGGAAACTCCTAACCTCACTTGCATTCCTTAGTGTTAGCCACTCTCGGATCCCCTTCACCTTTTCTTCATCCACAACAATCCCATCTACCCTTGCAAATCCAAGAAAAACCACAATTTCCATACAAAATGTGCACTTCTTTAAATTAGCATATAACCGGTTCTCTCTCAAAGTAGTGAACACACACTGCAAATGCTGAACATGATAATCTAAAGTCCTACTGTAAACCAAAATGTTATTAAAGTATACAACAACAAACTTCCCAATAAAATTATGAAGAACAAGATTCATTAACCTCATAAAAGTGCTAGGTGTGTTTGTTAATCCAAAAGGCATTACCATCCACTTATATAACCTATGTTTAGTTTTAAAAGCCATTTTCCATTCATCCCCCTCTTTCATGCGAATTTGATAATAGTCATTCTTTAAATCAATTTTAGAAAACAAACAAGCAACATGCAATTCATCAAGCATATTATCTAGTCTAGGGATAGGATGTCTATACTTAATTGTGATCTTGTTGATTGCTTGGCAGTCTACACACATTCGCTATGTTCCATCCTTCTTGGGAACCAGGATAACAGGAACTAAACATAGACGAAGGCTTTCTCTCACAAATCCTTTCTCTATCAAATCATCAACCTACCTTTGAATTTCTTTTGCCTCCTCAGGATTAATCTGATAAGCTGGCCGATTATGAATAGACGCACCTGACAAGAAGTCAATTTGATGTTCAATACCCTGTGGTGGGGGTAGACCCTTCAGTACCTCTCCAAGAAACAAATCTTCGTATTCCTACAAAAGAGACACTACCATACTAGCCAATAAAGGGTTAAGGTCAGTGTTAGTAAAATACACATCCTTGTACATAAGTACAAGTAGTTGTTTCCTTACTAACATTGCACTCTTTACTTCACTTTTTCTTGCAATTTTCTCTCCACTCAGTGTTTCAGATACTTTTCCCTCATGGCTCACCAGTGTTTGTCTCTCACTCCTTTCTTTATTCTCACCCTTTTCTTGTATACTCACGTGTTTCTTTCTAAACTCTTTTGCGATCCAAACCTGATCCTCACAAGCCTCCCATGGTTTCTATGGAGTTAGAATCACCTTCCTTTTGTTTAGAACAAAAGAATATAGGTTCTTGTACCCATCATACATCACATTTCTATCAAATTTCCATGGTTGACCCAACAATAGGTGACTAGCCTGCATGGGAACTACGTCACACATCACCTCATCACGATAATTCCCAATAGAAAAGGAAATAAGAACCTACCTAATTACTTTCACTTCCCTACATTCATTTAACCACTGTAATTGATATGGCTTCGGATGTTTCACAGCCTTCAACCTCATCTTATCAACGAATAAGGTGCTAGTAACATTAGTACAGCTACCACTATCGATGATCAAGCTACACACCTTATTCTACACGTGACACCAGGTATAAAAAACGTGCTCACGTTGAACCCTTTTGCCATCATCCTGAGGTTGAGTGCTAAGGACTCGTTTAGTAATATACAACTCTCCACTCACGGGTCCTTCAAAATCGACATCATCATAATCCTCTAATGGTGATGTATCATTGTCCTCAAAGCTAATACTTTCTATATCTCCATTATCATGAATGATCATAGCCCATTGATTTGAACACTGAGATGAAATATGTCTATACCCTTGACATCTAAAACATTTGATATCACGAGTTTTAGAAGATGGTTTAGTGTTAGATTTACCTTTAGAAGTAGTGACTGGGCTCTTGGCCTTTACATCCTTTTTTGGTTTCGAGTCTATAGGGTTCTTCTTCCAATTAGGCTTCCATGAAGAGTTAGAAGTCATTTCAGATTTTGGAGTTTCCTTATACTTCAACTGCTTCTCTACCTTGATCGCCATGTGTAACAACTCCTCCATATCCACATAGTGATGTAAATCCACCACGTCAACAATCTCCCAATTCAACCCATCGATGAACTTAGCCATTGTAGCCTCATCTTCCTCTCCACTCTAGCTCTAATCATAGCAACCTCCATTTCTTTATAATAGTCCTCTACGCTCCTAAACCCCTATGTCAACCCTTGGAACTTCCTAAGCAAATCCCTATGATAGCGACTAGGGACAAACCTCTTCTACATAATAGTCTCATCTCATCCCAGGTATTAAGAGGCCTCTCACCATACCTACACCTATTACGTACTAATTGGTCCCACTAAACACTAGCATAGTTAGAAAATTCAATTGTAGCTAATTTAATTTTCTTCTCCTTAGTGTAATTGTGGCATTTAAATACATGATCCACTTTTCTCTCCCATTCCAAGTACAACTCTAGATCATTTTTCCCTTAAAAATATGGTATCTTCATTTTAATACTTCTTAGGTTACTATCTCACCTTTGGGTATTTCCTCTCTCCCTCATGTAGTCATACTCCCCTGAATCCATTTCTACACCCTCTTCTATCCTTACTCCCCCTCTCAAGCGTCTATTTGCTCCTCGCCCTATAGTAGTGCTACTTAATGGTTCCTTACTCCATTCCATCTTATCCATCCTCGCATGGATTTGCTTTAGTTCACCACTCAGTATTCTCTTCATCTCTCTTATGAAAGCTTCAAACATTACTTTATTTTCCCCTCCTCTATTCTCTCCTCCAGTTGGACTTTGCCCTGATATATCTCTATAATCAAGAAAAGATTAGTAATAACACAAATAATATATTCCTCATAATTCACTCATGTTTTGCTCTCAAAGATAATGTTCCCATAGCCCGCTCTTATAATTCTTTAATATGAACTCGAATTTAAAACCTCCTCAACGTAAACTACTAAGGCAACTCAACTAACTAACCAATGGGTTCCAAGTCACGGCAATTAACAATACACAAACATAGAATCAATGGATACGCAAGATCCACTACGAAATTGGACTCACAAAATATCACTTATTACGAATTTGGAATGAACAAGATTGCACCGAAATGTAATTGGAAAGACAAAGCGGAATCAATGGAGACGCAAGATCCACTACGGAATTGGAAAAACAAAATATCACTTATTACAAGTTTGGAATGAACAAGATTGTACCGAACATGTAATTGGAAAGATAACGTAATATGAATACAGAATTGGAAGGATAATTTATCACGTAATTATGTAATTCAAAGGTAAGGGAATTGCCTTGGTAATTTTAGCAATTGAAGAGCATGATAGCACTTTGCAATTGCTGGATTCGTGATGTAACAATTTTAACTTGCTAAAACAAATACATCGCCTATCATTGCCAACAGCAATTCTACAAATGAATTTGTAATTTTATTTTTTTTATCCTCAGCCGAATTCAATAGATGAAAATTATAAATATACTAGTTTGGGTAATTTTTGACCTCGACGTCAATGAAATTGATGAAACAATCCAATCTTAGCAAAAGGGGCTATCGGACGCCATAAGTAAATTCTACGGAATTTTTTTTTTTTATTTTTAAAGAGATGAAACAAGAACAATGAATTGAAATGAACAGATAAGATAAAGGATAGATTTACTTGATTCAAGAAACTAAAGCTCTGATACCAAATGATGCGAATCCTAGGTATATTAAACCTAAAACTTGGCAATCGTTATTTGAATCGAATCCCCCAAGGAACGTCTTGATAAAGTTATGATGAAACTAGACCTTAACCACACCTATTAATTGAAACCTCGGTTATCAATGATTTCCCCAAGCATTTAATTTGAAGAAATATGTGAGTTCGTTCTCAAAGAACAAGAGAAAGTCCCTCAAAGAAATTATGTATTCAAAAGAATGATAATGTTCTAAGATATGCCACCCCCTCCATCATGTGTAGCTATATTGTCTTACACATAAAACCTAAATTTCCAAACATAGAAAACTGGCCTTGACTTAAGAAGGGCTAAAACATTTACAAGCAAATAAAAATAAAGGCACAAAGCTGAGTGGTCTTCCTTCAGTTCAATTTCCTTTTAAAACTAATTTATCCTAAAGCTCTCATATCTTTGCACACCTCTATGGAAGCTTGAATCAAGTTAATAAAGGTCAATTCTCCTTTAGTATAACTTAGTTCCTTCTCTTGTAGATCCACAACTAATCCTTGCAAAGCTTCACCAAATCGCTTAGCTCTAGCTTATGTCATTGGACCTCCAATACCATGTAGTGGGTCATTGGACTTCGATTCATTAACTTTTGATGCTAGTTGATCCTCATCAGCACATCAATCACGTAGAGCTATGTAGAGCCTTATATAGCTCCAACTTTAAAGTCAATATTAACATACCCTACTATATCTGTAGATGCATTGATAAAACTATTCACAACAATAGGTCGTCTCACCAGGCACTGGTTTTCTATCGATGTAACCTTTAGTGTAGACATTAACATTATATTTATAGAGGAGCCATTATTTATGAATGCCCTCTTGATAGGTTGCCCATTGAGTATACTTTCCACATAAAGAGAGCGGTTGTGATTAGGATTCTTAGTGTACATGTCTATGTCTATAAAAAGTATCACATTCTCAAGCACATTGGCTATTCTTCATATAAGTTGTTTAATGGGAATCAAACCAGCTCTATAATAAGACCCATTACCTAAGCTAGAGCCAAAGGACTATAAAGTCTTTCATTGAGAGTCCTTTTTTACCAGATGAAACTCGAAGACACTCATTCATTTTACATGATTCCTTTCATTTAATCAAGTGCAATTATTAGTAAGTTAATTAGAGCATGGTTTAGAGTATGGTTGATAAGTGTTAGAAGACCCTTAATTCTAGTGCTTATTAGTTATAATTTTATATGAATTTCATGTAATTTGTGAAGAAAAGGGTACTTGTATGATTAAATTTTAATTTTAGGCATCAATGGAGACAAAAAAAAAAGGTTTAAGGATGATATGAGCAAAGGCGAGGTGAAATTTGGCAAAAAATGAAGAAAATGGATTTTCAGTTTAGTATAACCCATGCAGACACTAGTGATGGATGAAAAAAATGACCAATAGCTTTTTTTTTTTTTGAACTCTACCCCCAACACGGCCATGCTAGAGGCCGTGCTAAACTGCGTAATGAAAAAATAACGTGTTCCAAAGTCAGGACAGCCTCGAGCATGACCGTGCTGATGCCCATGCTGAACCTTGTTTTCATAAGAACTATAAATAGACACTTTTTTATCTTAAAAAAAAAAATCTTTTTTTTAGCTTTGTTCTAGAAACCATATGGGAGCTTTATTACGAACTTCAAGAGGGGAATTGTCCGAGCATCATTAGAGATCACAAAATAAGAAGGGATTATTCTTTTTAGAATGAACCAGTTCTATTTCTGTAGATTCTCTGTTTTAGTTGAAAACTCCATAGAGGAGTAATTCTTTATATCTTTCATCTTGTGAAACCCTAACTCATGTCCTAACCCTTTGATTGATTAATAGATTATTTATATTTTGTATCTATTCATGTGTTTTAATTATTCTTGTAATTAATTTATGTGCACAATTTGATTGCATGTCTAATTTTTATTAGATTGAAAGAGATTTCGTCTAGTAAATTAGATCTTCATGAATAGAGATGTTACATGTTTTACCTAGATGTAGGATAACATTGATTTTCTGCAATTTATTGGAATTGTGAACTTAATGAGATCTTGCATAACGTTACTAAGGGAGAGGTCTCCATTATCTTATGCATGATTATAAATTAATTAACTTAAGGGATTAATTGATTTTATTTAAGAATTCCTACAGTGCAAAGTGTAAATTGATTTGTTAATTGATATCTTATGTTGATAATTTAAGAGTTAGGGTGGAACAAGATGAGGGGTATATTTTATGATTGAACACACTTTTTAGACAATATCATTTAATTTTAGGGTTACTAGGATTTGTTATTTCTTAATTTAATTCATAATTTTCACATCATAATTTAGACTGGATAGTATAGAAAAGGTAATACTAGTACTTATTTTCTAAATCCCAAAGGACAATACCTATTAAATATATATACTATAATTGATAGGTACACTGCCTAGCTCGGTAATAGATTTTATTGGTTATAAATGTAAAACTTCAACGATCAATTAGATTTGAGAGCTTTACCAAGTTTTTGGTGCCATTGCCAAGGATCTGGCAAAGCAATATTAAGAAAAACTATAGTATCTACTACTTTAGTCATTTTTTTATTTTATCTATTTTTCTTCTCTCCATTTTTTGAAAAGTTCAAATTCACACTTGGTCACCCTTTTTCAGTGTATGATAAGGAATCTTCCCTTAAACATTCTTGACTTAGATCTAGAGATTGAGAAAAAAACTTTGCCAACTTCAAAGGAATACAACTGCCGAATCTTCTAGACAGTCAGTTAATGAGGAGGGGGATGCACTATAGTAGTGGCAACAAAGGTTAAAGAAGAAGAGCTAATAGAGGTATAGGTACAAGAAGTAATGGTTGGGGATCTACCAAAGATAAACATTGAGTATGCAAAGCCTACACTAGATAGCACAAGTCTAACCATTGTTAAACCCCCCATTGGGGCTAATAATTTCAAGATTAAAGGTATGGTAATTCAACTTCTACAACAATACTGTCAGTTCAATGGACTACCTGATGAGGATCCTCATACTCACATTCAAACATTCTTGGAGATTTTTTAAACTTTCAAGAACAATGGGGTGACGGATGAAGCAGTGCGCACAAGATTGTTCCCTTTCTCATTAAGAGGGAAGGCTAAGACATGGCTTCAATCATTAGGTCCTGGGGCTTTGACTACATGGGATGACATGGTAAAGGAGTTTTTGGACAATTATTTCCCACCATGTAAGACCGCCAAGCTTCGGAATGGCATCTCTTCTTTCACTCAACAAGAGCATGAAACAATAGATGATGCTTGGCAGAGATGGACAAAATTGTTGAGAAAGTTCCCACATGGATGCAAGTTCAAACATTCTTGAATGAGTTAAATCCAGCTACACATCACTTGGTAGATGTCGTAGCTGGCGGTACATTGAATACTAAGACTCCAGAAGACTCATTGAAGTTATTTGCTACCATAGCAAGAAATAATTATCAATGGGGTCGTGGCAAAAGTAAGTAGAAAGCAATAGGAATGTATAAAGTAGATGTCATGACTACTTTGGTAGCAAAGATGGAAGCTTTGAGCCACCAAGTTGCAACTCTCAAGAATCCCTAAGGACCACAACAACAACATTAAGTTTATCCTAAGGAGGATGTGAATCCTTTTGAACAATATGAGCAGGTAGATTATCTTGAGAATTCAACCAAACAACAATATAACCAGTATGGTAACACCTACCATCCAAGGAGAGAAACAATCCAAAATTTTCTAATGGAAACCAAGAATATAGAAGAGCTAATCTATCCCCACAGGTGTATTCAAAACAACAACAACCACTTTATCAGTCATTACTGCTTCCTTCAAAGCAGCTACCTCAACAAGAAGAAAAGAGTAACTTGGAGGATATTCTGAGTCAATTCATCTAAAGCTCTAATGCAAGACATCGTAATCAAGAGGCCTCGATTCACAATCTTAAGAAGGAAATTGGCAAATTGGCTAAGATGATGTCTGAGAGACAACTCGGCTCTCTTCCCAGTAATACGGAAAATAATCCAAGGGAACAAGTAAAAGCCATTACATTGAGAAGCGGGAAAGAGTTACCATTTGAAAAACATGAAAAGAAGCAAAAGGATAATCAACCTATTGAAAAGAAGAAAATGACACCTGAGAAAACATATCCTGAGAGGAGATCACCATCAACTGTTAAAGAATATGTGCCAAAAATCCCTTATCTAGCTTGCCTCAACCAGAGCAAAAATAAGGAGCGGTTTGGTAAATTCCTTAACATTCCATTTGTAGAGGCACTTTCACAAATGCTAAAATATGCTAAGTTTCTAAAAGAGCTTCTATCTAACAAGCGGAAGTTAGAGGATGTGTCTACCATAGAAGTTGATGCAAATTGCTCATCTATCATTCAAAATAAACTTCCTCCAAAGCTAAAGGATCCAAGTAGTTTCACAATTCCATATGTCATAGGTGATACTTCAATTGATAAGGCCTTAGCTAATCTTGGGGCCAACATTAATTTAATGCCATACTCCTTTTTCAAGAAGTTAGGGCTTTCTGACCTGACACTAACTAAGATGAGTTTGCAGCTTGTTAACTGCTCTATGAAGATTCCTAAAGGGATAATTAAGGATGTCTTGGTAAAGGTAGGGAATTCCATCTACCCCTTTAACTTTGTAGTTTTAGAAATGGATGAGGATGGGGACATCCCTCTAATACTTGGGAGACCATTCCTAGCCACTGCCAAGGCAATGGTTGATGTAGAAGGAGGCAAGCTTACTTTAGGAATTGGTGATGAAGAGATGGTAATCCAAATGGCTACTGCTGTAAAACACACTATGTACATTGATGACTCTTGTTACTCTATTGATGTTGTCAATATGTCAGTAAATGAGCATATGAAGGAAGTTCTAAGCAAAGATGAGTTAAAGTTGAGCTTAACATTGGAAGAGAAGAAGAGTGCAGATAACCCAAAGGTTATGCTACTCATTAAGCAGCTTGATGCTTTAGAAGATGTTATACCTCAACATGGGTTTGAAAAGTTGAGAATAGAAAATGAGGCGAGAATTAAAACTTCTACAGAAAAGCTACTAAGGTTGGAATTGAAACAATTACCAAAGTATCTAGAATATGCCTTCCTTGTAAAAGACTCTAGTCTGCCGGTTATTATAGCCCCAAATTTGTCTTAAGAGTAGAAATACCAATTACTCATGGTCCTAAGACCACACAAGCAAGCCATCGCTTGGAAAATATTTGATATAAAAGGTATTAACCCCTCCTTATGTACTCATAAAATCATATTAGAAGAAGGATTTAAGCCTGTAGTGCAACTATAGAGACAACTAAATCCTAATATAAAGGAGGTGGTTAAGAAGGAGGTGATTAAACTTCTTGACGCTGGACTTATTTACACCATAATTGATAGAGGCTAGTTTAGTCTAATGCAAGTGGTGCAGAAGACAAGGAGGAATTGGATCTCTAACTGCTAGAGACTTAGTGGAAGAAAATGAAGAGCATTAAGCCAACGACGTTAAACAAGTGCGCTTCATGGGAGGCAACCCATGTCTAAGTTAGGTACATTGATGTGCCTAAATTAAATATTAAGCACATACAAAAACCAATTTGAAAGATAATCAAACAATGTCAATCAAACTAGTCTCAATCACATGAACAATGCAGTCAATTTCCAATTAATGTAACCAATTCTTCAGTTATGATTTGTTTGAATCTTAAATCCAAATATGATATAGCTCTGATACCAAAAAGTTGATGTGCCTAAATCCACTTGGAAGCACAATCAAAAGACTCAAGAAAACAATCTCAAATCTAATACATAACCGGTCCACCTAATAATCAATTCTCGTAACACCTTTGAAGATTTTGATGGAAAATGTTGTTCAAATGATTTAATTGTAATGTCTATTGATAACATTAACCAAATAAACACAATAAGGATTGAAATATCATGTGGTAATTAGATCAAAGAAAGCAATAAACCAATGAAATCCACTTTCCCTTTCAATCACTAGTCACGCCAACAATAACAATGAAATATGTAATCCAAGTGTTCAATGAAACAATCAATCTTACAAGATTGTTGTTCATGAAAATATAACCACAAAAAAGGTCCAAGAAAGATCCAAATCTACTTTAGATATGACTCACTAGAGAAGAAATGAACATACAACAAAATTGAATTGATATGACTCACAATTCGCCTTTGTTGCACTCGCCATAATTCCAATTCTTGGGTTGAAATTGATAGGAGTTTGGAACTAAGGAAAGAACCCTAATTCACACGTGAAATGTGCCTCTCAAATCTTTAAAAATTAGCCTCCTCAAACCCTCTCTTAAGCAAGTATTTATATTTGCTACTCCTAGGGTTAAAAAGTGCTCAAAATTATAAGTTTGCCACTTTTAAGGTGGCTAACCCTAAATGAAAATTACAAGGAAATAAAAGTTTCCCAAAATGATTACAACATAAATAGTCCATGCAAATGAAAAATATATAAAAGAAATTGGTCTTCAACATGCTGGTCTTCTATAGGATCCATCAGCCCAGCTCATCGCCGGTTCAGGTCGGTCCATGGTTAACCCATAAGTTGAGTCTGAGAGAATTTGTCCATTGCCCTATAAAATATGATAAGTGTACCTGTTGGAATACACAATACAAGAATAATAGAAAAGAGGTTAATATATAAATAATTCCGGGGTCGATCTGCTCAAAATGGGCCCTCAATGCCAAGATTTGAAATCCTTTAGTTTTTGCCCTAATGATAGGTCATGTTGGATTTTTATTCCTATCATCTCCTCAGGCCTCAAAAAGATTTATCCTCAAATCTAGTAGATCAAATGCAATAGAGACTTTGTTTTCTCCTAGCAATCCATTTGAAGAAGTATCTCTACAGAATCCCAATATCTGAAATACTATAGGTGGTGATTGTTTTCTCTCCTCCATTTTCAGGATGTATCTCTTCTGCAACACAAATAATGACCCATTATCCACTGAGGTGTCCCCAATCTCAACCCATTTCAATGATATTGTTTCCTCTTTTTCTAACTCTTCTAATGGTTAACCCAATTGCTCATTGACCTCTGAGACCTCTAAAGGTGAACATAACTGTCTCTGTACATTTTGGCCCTCTAATGATAGACTCATCTGACTCTGTTTCTCAGGATACTCCAATGGTTTACTCAACTGCTCGTGAACCACTAGTATCTCTGAAGGAGAACATAACTGACCTTGAACAGTTTGGTTCCCTGATAGTCTGTTCCTAGTATCCTAGAATGAATAGGATTGCCTCTGTCTTTCCACTTTCAAGGCTAACTGTATAGCCTCATCAAGTATACTATATCTCTGAAGCTCAACTAAACAAGTTATCTCATACTTTAACCCAGATACAAAATGTGCTAGGGTTTGTTCAGGAGGTTCAACTGATCCACATCTGATCATTAGTGTCTCAAACTCCTGTGCGTAGTCATCCACTATTTTACCCCCCCTGTCTCAGTGTCTAGAGACGCATAAATAGCTCATGCCTATAGTGTTTCGGTACAAACCTATTCCTCAAAACTCGTTTCATGCCTCTCCAAGTGTGTATTTCGGTCTCTCCATCCCTTCACCTGCTGATCACCATATTTTCCCACCACAAAGCGGCATGCCCTGTGAATTCTATAGCTGCAAAACGTACCCTGGAGTCATCATCAATCTCATAACACTCGAAAAGACCCTCAACTTGGTCCTCCCAGTCTAGGTAATCATCTGTGGAACCCCTACCATCAAATGAAGGCATCTGTAGCTTCGCACACTTTGGTCCTTGAGGTGGTCTAAATTCCCTGTCGGGGTATGGATTAAGCCTAAAATTATCATCTTTATCTTCCCTAAGAGCATGATAATCTCCCTCTACTCTAGGTGGTGCCTGAAGGTTTACCACAGGTGGTGGTGGTAATGTCACCTTATCAATTCTTGTTGCCAATGTAGCAACAATTGTGGTAAGGTCCTGAAGTTGCTCATCTAGAGTTCTTCCACTTGTATTTCGACGACCTAGTCTGCTACCCACTTGGTTATTGGCCTCATTGCCAATGTCTCCATTCACACTATCATATGACATGTTTATGGATGCGATTTATCTAAAGTACAAATGTAATCTCAAATAATTTGTAGCACACTCCCTTCACTTCACCACATCACAACAACAAGTTTGGATAACAACACACACACTTATACACCCACGGTGCAATAAGTCACCAATGCAATAAATACTTCTTATCACTTCAAGTATATTAGAATAAGTGAAGCACAAATAAATACTTCTAAGTAGTTAAGAAATTAAATTCAACTCATAAGTGTTGAAGTAATAAGTTCAATTACTTTCATACTTTAATGTTTGTTTTTGAATTTTAAATTCTACTACTCACTTTCCTTATTCTTGCTACGGTTCACACTCACACTTTATCTTAATGTGCAGCACCTTACTCCACATAACTCCACAAATTTACACCACCACACACACCTTCAATCACGGTGCACTCACTCCACCAATAACTCCACGGCAACAACACAAAATGCACTCCACTTCCACGACAATGATAATAAATGACTATAACAACAAATACACTCTACTTCCATGGCAATATTAAAAAGATGTACTCCACTTTCCATAAGTTCTAACCGCAACTTTTAAATAAAATGGGCAGCAACTCAAATTTGAAATTCAAACCAATTCACTAATTGCAAGCCTTCTTCAATTGGTAAGTAATGAATTCAAATTCAAATAACAATCATTAACTCCCACAACTTAATTGCATATGTTTGAATTCAAACAATTCCTTACTAATTAAAACTCAATGCAATCTGCAAATTGTATTCCTCTAATTCACAATTACACAATGGAAGTCACAACAACAACTAACACATCCTCCTTCACGCCACAACAAGCTAAGGCAAGGATTTTGGTAAGTTTTGCAAGTTCCAAAAATTATTGAATTAAACAACACTTTATACTTCTGACCTTCCACGAAAATTATTGATCATAAAATGATACAACAACCTTCCCAATCCATCTCCAACAAACAGCAAATCAAATCCTAATCCAAGGTAATTTCGCAATCTCAAACAACAACAACAACACAATTGCGGTTTTCACTTGATCAACCTTAATTGATGATCACTTCCACGAAATCAAATACAACAATTTCCCTTCTCTCAACAAGAGCTCTGATACCAAAAGATGATGTGCCTAAATCAAATATTAAGCACATACAAAAACCAATTTGAAAGACAATCAAACAATGTCAATCAAACTAGTCTCAATCACATGAACAATGCCGTCAATTTCTAATTAATATAACCAATTCTTCAATTATGATTTGTTTGAATCTTAAATACAAATATGATATAGCTCGGATACCAAAAAGATGATGTGCCTAAATCCACTTGGAAGCACAATCAAAAGACTCAAGAAAACAATATCAAATCTAATACAAAACTGGTCCACCTAGTAATCAATTCTCATAACACCTTTGAAGATTTTGATGGAAAATGTTGTTCAAATGATTTAATTGTAATGTCTATTGATAACATTGACCAAATAACCACAATAAGGATTGAAATATCACGTGGAAATCAGATCAAAGAAAGCAATAAACTAATGAAATCCACTTTCCCTTTCAATCACTAGTCACGCCAACAATAACAATGAAATATGTAATCCAAGTGTTCAATGAAACAATCAATCTTACAAGATTGTTTTTCATGAAAATAGAACAACAAAAAAGGTCCAAGAAAGATCCAAATCTACCCTAGATATGACTCACTAGAGAAGAAATGAACATACAACAAAATTGAATTGATATGACTCACAATTCGCCTTTGTTGCACTCGCCACAATTCCAATTCTTGGGTTGAAATTGATAAGAGTTTGGAACTAAGGAAAGAACCCTAATTCACACGTGAAATGTGCCTCTCAAATCTTTGAAAATTAGCCTCTTCAAACCCTCTCTTAAGCAAGTATTTATACTTGCTTCTCCTAGGGTTAAAAATTGCTCAAAATTACAATTTTGCTACTTTTAAGGTGGCTAACCCTAAATGAAAATTACAAGGAAATAAAAGTGTCCCAAAATGATTACAACATAAACAGTCCATGCAAATGAAAAATATATAAAAGAAATTGGTCTTCAACATGCCGGTCTTCTATAGGATCCATCAACCCAACTCATCGCCGGTTCAAGTCAGTCCATGGTTAACCTACAAGCTGAGTCTGAGAGAGTTTGTCCATTACCCTATAGAATATGATAAGTGTACCTGTTAGAATACACAATACAAGAATAATAGAAAAGAGGTTAATATATAAATAATTCCGGGGTCGATCTGCTCAAAATGGGCCCTCAACGCCAAGATTTGAAATCCTTTAGTTCTTGCCCTAATGATAGGTCTTGTTGGATTTTTATTCCTATCACACATAGTGTTTCATTTATTTTCTTTTTGTTGTCACTATCCCAAATCCATTACTTTTAGAAATTTTCAGATCTTAAGGGGAGTTTCTAAGCTTATTTGAAGAGAACAAGAGTAATCTCTAAGTGTGGGGAAGCGCCAATGACAAGTAAGGAAATTTAAATTTTAATCACTAAGTGCATCTGGTAAGTCTCTCTCTACATTCATTTACACTTTTAGAGGTGTATGATGATCACAATTGTCATCTATTGGCTTGGGTAAGTCTTATTTTTCCTCTATACAATCAGTACTCAAAGCTATGCATAATTTAAAGAGAGTCTGTGGAGTTTTCTTAATCAATACGGCCATAAGCATGGCCGTGCTGAAGGTAAGGCTGACTTTATCAAAGATTCTATGGAAATTTTGAAGTCAACATGGCCACGAGCATAGCCGTGCTGTAGCTAGGGCAGACCTACCCTATAAAAACATCACCTTATTTACCCCTTTTGAAGGTCTGCACGGCCTCGAGCATAGTCGTGCAGTAGCCCGCATTAAAAAAAATAAATAAATAAACCACACATATATATAATTTCTCTCTCCTCCCTCACTCTCTAAATCGTTCTCTAAATCTGTTGGATGACTTCACCGGTTGTCTAGACTAGGATAGTCTAACTTTTTTTTTTTACCTTTAATTTCTTTATTTTTTTTTTAAAGATGATGCAGCATAAACCTTAGGTTCCCAGCTCCAATGATGACATGCCATTACTGATTTGCTTTATACCTGGCCTTGAACTCTACATGCAACTGTCTACATATAAAACTAGGGAAGTTCTTAATGTCCTCTTTCTTTAATTTTTTTCTTTTCCTTTCATTTTTTTTCCCTTTTCCCTTTCATGTGCTTGATTTGGGAAGACATTGGGGACAATGTCTTAAATAAGTGTGGGGAAGGGGGTATAGGGAAATGGAATAAAAAAAAAAAAAGATGAGAAATTTAGGTCTTGCTTTACTTGTGTTATTTATGCGTCGTCTTATTAAATTTTCCCCATTTACAAATTTGCAATTGATTTTGAATGTTGATTTTTAATCTTTAAAAGGGCAAGATCCTTGAAATTGTGCTCATAAAAGTTAGTGATTCTTTGTCCCTCACTCACCTATTGTTGGACATGGTATAATTAGTTGGAATTTTAGGATGAAATCTAAGTAGGGCAATCTTACTTGCTATTTAATTATTGATTCTTAAGTTGTAAAATAGATAGAAGTCCTTAGTTAAAAGTTAAATGGTTGTATTTTTTTTAGCTTATTGGTTAATATATTTACTTTTCAAAAACTTTGAGTGCCCTTCTAACTTTTTGTGAAAGGTGCATATGAAATCTATCACTTGGTGATTCCTCTTAAGTAATCTCTTTAAAGATTAATTAATTAATGTGTTAATTGAGCAATAATGAGAAAAGGTTGGTTAGTATGGGTGGGCTTTGGTCCCTTAAAAGAGCGAAGTCTGACTCTGCTACCAACTAATCACTCAATTAAAGAAATAATAAGCCACTACTCCAATGACTTGGGTTCTCCAAGTTAAGAGTATCTTTATAAATCACTAAGGTTAGGATAATGGAGGTTCGATAGGGTCCCTTTAAAAGCCAGTCACTTAAGGTCGTCTAGCCTGGGATTGGTTGACCGATGATATTATAATAATAAGATGGGATACAAAAAAGGCAAAGTTTGGTGGATCTTGTAACTTGAATAATTAAGTCCGTAGCGATGCCTTCAATTAAGGGGATAATGTCTGTTAACTTAGGTGACTAGCTCAGGATTATTGGCTGAATATTCATTACATAGGTTGCAAGATCTTAAATAACTAAAAAAAAGGGGAAAAAAGAGGAAAACTTGGAATTTTTTTTTTTTTTGAGAGGTTTAACAAAAAGAGGAAGAAAATCCAAGGGAATGATGGATGCCATATACTTTCACTTGAGGTTGTTGTGCTTAGAAGAGGTAGTTGAACAGTTTATATATTCTCTAATAAGTGGTAAGATATGACTAAGCCACTTTTGATTTGTTTGATTTTTTTTTCTTAACTTAGGGTAATAGCTTAACTTACTTGGATTAATCTGTATCTAATTTTTGTATGCTAAGTACACGTACAATCATGGTAAGTTTTAAGTGGTAGGAACTAATGAATCACTAAGATCGAATTAAATAGAAGATAATACTTGTAATTTAAAGTCTAACCATGAATAAAATTGATGAGAGGAAATGTGTTTTGTCTTTATTTTGTTTGCTTGAGGACAAGCAAATGGTTAAGTGTGGGGAGATTTGATAAGTGTCAGAAGACCCTTAATTCTAGTGCTTATTAGTTATAATTTTATATGAATTTTATGTAATTTGTGAAGAAAAGGGTACTTATATGATTAAATTTTAATTTCAGGCATCGATGAAGATAAAAGAAAGGTTTAAGGATGATATGAGCAAAGGCAAGGTGAAATTTGGCAAAAAATGAAGAAAATGGATTTTTAGTTCAGCATAACCCATGCAGACACCAGTGCTAGATGAAAAAATGACCAATAGCTAATTTTTCTTAGCCTTACCCCCAACACGACCATGCTGGAGGTCATGTTGAACTGGGAAATGAAAAAATAATGTGTTCCAAAGTCAGCACGGCCTTGAGCACAGTCGTGTGATGCCCATGCTGAGCCTTGCTTTCACAAGAACTATAAATAGACGCTTTGTTTTATTTTAAAAAAAAAAAAAACTTCTTTCTTTTTAGCTTTATTTTGGAAACCCTAGGGGAGCTTTATTACAAACTTTAAGAGGAGAATTGTCTAAGCATCATTAGAGATCACAAAACAACAAGGGATTATTCTTTTCAAAATGAATCAGTTCTATTTCTCTAAATTCTCTATTTTTGTTGAAAACTCCATGGAGGAGTAATTCTTTATATCTTTCATCTTGTGAAACCCTAACTCATGTGCTAACCCTTTGATTGATTAATAGATTATTTATATTTTCTATCTATTCATGTGTTTTAATTATTCTTGTAATTGATTTATGTACACAATTTGATTGCATGTCTGATTTTTATTAGATTAAAAAAGGTTTCATCTAGTAAATTAGATCTTCATGAATAGAGATATTACATGTTTTACCTAGAGGTAGGAAAATATTGATTTTTCTGCAATTTATTGGAATTGTGAAATTAATGAGATTTTGCATAACGGTAGTGAGGAAGAGGTCTCCATTATCTTATGCATGATTATGAATTGATTAACTCAAGGGAGTAATTGATTTTATTTAAGAATCCCTACAGTGCAAAGTGTAAATTGATTCATTAATCGATATCTTATGTTGATAATTTAAGAGTTAGGGTAGAACAAGATGAGGGGTATATTTTGTGATTGAACACACTTTTTAGACAATATCATTTAATTCTAGGGTTACTAGGATTTGTTATGTCTTAATTTAATTCATAATTTTCACATCATAATTTAGACTAGATAGTATATAAAAGGTAATATTAGTACTTGTTTTCTAGATCCTAAAGGACGGCACCTATTAAATCTATACTATAATTGATAGGTACACTGCCTAGCTCAATAATAGATTTTATTGGTTATAAATTTAAAACTTCAATGATCAATTAGATTTGAGAGCTGTACCAATGGTTCATGGTTCTCTTTTGAATCGACCTATACTAACGAGGAGCGGACCATGTATTTTGGTTTTTTTTTTCTTTATGTTTGTTTCCATATTAAGGACTACTATAAATACTTATACAAGGAGACACAAAAAGGGGGCATTTGCATTTTGATCCAAACACAAACATACACGTAAAATTGAGGGTTTTTTTTTTCTCATTTCATACACTCTTATTAATCTTGTGCAGATTGTGGTGAGTCAAAGGGCTTGGATTGTTATGTGTCATATCAACAATTACAAGCTCAATTCTTCTTCTACTAGTGTGCAATATCTAGTAAAAAATTGGATTTTCTTTATTGTCTTGTTCTTTGCATGAATTAGGGCTCCACGTGAAGGAGATAATTCCAATTAGGGATTGTCTAATTATCTCATGATTATATATGTTTTGATTGCTAATTGAATTAGCATATCATAATTTGGTATCAGAGCATTGGTTGAGAGAAGAGATTGCAATGTGGAAGTGTTGATTTTGAAATGAACAATTAGGGTTTACGTCTTGAGTTTCTTGAATTGTTTTATTGTGAATTAAAGCTAGGACTGTTGCACGATTTATGTTGCGATTCATTAGTTATTGTGAATTGGAATTGAAGTAAAGGCTAAATTAGGGTTTATGCCGTGGATAGTGTGTGGGTATGCTATGATTGATGCTATAATTGTGTGATTGAGGATTGAATATAAGTAAGTGCCATGAACGCTCAATTTGAATTGAAAATTAAGTAAGGTTGAATTTTGAGTGTGTGTGACGTGGTGGTGTAGTACACGTGAATGTGGATTGAAAATTGAACAAGGAGTGATAATTGGGTTTATGTTGTAGTCTACGTGATTATAGGTTAGAAATTGAACAAGGGTTGAGAATTGGATTGTTTTGTGATTCATGAGATTGTGGAATTGGGAAATTGAACAAGGGTTAATATTAGGGTGTGCTATGGAGGTGTGATTGTGAGTAGGGATAATTCTATTAAAGATTATAATTCAACAATCATGTTAAATGAAAGTGTGAATGGAGGAGTTGAGAATGAAGCTAATCATCAAGCTAGAGGATTAGGTTACAGACGCCATGTTGTAGGTGGTAGAAGGGACTTAGAAGAACAATTACAAGAGTTAACCACTTGATGTGCTCAAAACCAAGATTAAGCACATGCAAAACTAATTTAAAAGACACTTAAACAATGTCAATTAATCTAGTCATCAAATGGTGCAAATCCTGGCTACTAGTAACCAATTATTCAACTAGGATATGATCAATCTTAAGTATCCAAATTTGATAGCTCTGATACCAAATTATGATCTGCCTAAAAGGAGATTAAGCACATGCAAATTAAACCAAATAACAATCCCTAAAGGTCTAGCACAATTCGATTCAAGACGAAGCAATTGTAGCGTGACTCTAATTGCAATATATGGTCCAAATGATGTATTGCATGAAATGAATCAACACAATAGTATATTCCTTAATGATGATCACAAATTATACTTCAAAACCCACATGATTACCACTCAAAATCCACAAGAAAATAACCGTAATCCCCCTTCCACAACAAATACTTTCACGGTTTAACAATGTGTAAAAATGAGGAATATCAGTCAAGTATAACAAGAACTCAAGTTAGCACAATAATTCGAATAATTATGAATCAAATCTGACCAAGAAATATTCCAATTCAACCCTAGATATTACATACTGGAGAAGAAAAGAAATCACAATAAATTGAAATTGATATAACTCACAATTTCAAGTGTTGCACTCGCCACAATCTCAACTCTTAGGATTGAAATTGATAAGATGAAATTTGAACTGGGAAACCCTAATTCTCTCACGTCAAAATGAGTGTTTGTTCTAAAAAATTAGCCTCCTCAAAACCTTACTTAAGCAAGTATTTATACTTGCTCCCTTTAGGGTTAGAAAGTCCTTAAAATTACAATTATGCCACTTTTAGGGTGGCGGTCCTAAATGAGAATTACAAAAAAAAATGAAAGTGTCCTAAAAGCTTACGACATAAATAATACAAGTAAATAACTGATACGCTCAGAACGTATATATAAAATGGGAGCGTAAATTGCAGCAAGTGCACTGGTCGTATCAATTAATAGAGTGGTGAAAAGTAAGGTTATCGATCCCTCGAGGAACCAATAGAGTACTAGACCTATGGCAATTCTTATCAATATCTAGGAGATTAAATAGGGGTTTTGAATTATCTAAGCTAAAAATTTAACTTAAAGCAAACAAGGAGAATTTTATGAAGAATCTTATCAATTATGAACGCGGTAAATTAGAATTCACCCTAGATCCATTAATCAAACTGCTACCATGTTATATCAACTAGTGGTTATAAGGTTACTCAAGTGAGTTTAGAAAATCCTTTTTAAGGATGTTAACCTTAAATCAATTAGTCGGCTTCCGCGTCTCCAATTAACCAAGGAATCAAAATTATGTTCATACACCTCCTGATGTTACAAACAACTAATGCCCTAAATCAATTAACCCTAATCCCTTAGTGATTAATTAACAAGAAACATTGCATTGCGCCTACCATAAACTCTAATTAAACCAATTATCTCAACTCCCGTATTGATAATCAATCTAATTAAGAATTCCTAACAAATCCTAATCAACTCCCGTATCAAAAGGATTTCTAACAATTATAATCAAAGACCAATTATAATTGAAATCAAAGGAATTGCAATCATGAATAATCCTAATAATTCCTAATCATATAACATGGCTACAATTATCCTTTTAACATTCTAGGGTTTCATCCAATTTCTCAAGGAAAAGACTTAGCAATTCATGGAGATAAAGACATGATTATGATTTAAGGAGATTCGTGTAAAAAAAATCATATTCAATGGTTGGATCAAATGCTTGAATTGCATATCAGAAATAAAGTTCAGAAATCACCAATTCAACAATACAAATAATACCTTAATTTAAAGGAACTCCACAAATCCTTCACAAAGGATGATAATCTCCACGAAGATCACAAAGTTTTCTCCAGGATTTGATCTCCACAATTCTCCCTTAAAACTAGGTTAAAACTACTCTAAGAACACTAAAATTTGACAAAATTTCTTTCACAAATCGACCTAGGACCTATATATATGCAAGGGGAGGCAAGAAGATGCAATTAAAACAAGACCGGCCCAAGGCCGGCTTAAGGTTGGCCAAAGGCCGGCAGCCTTTATTTAAGCCGGCCATAAAGGCCAGCGGCGTTTCATGGAAGGTCGGCCATAAAGGCCGGCGGCTTTGCTTTTTTTCCTTTGCCGTCCTTCAATCTTTTCATGCTTCAATTTGTATGCAATCTCTCCAAATTGATTAAGCTTTGAACTCAAAGTCCTCCAACATCTGAAATGTAAAAATAAACATGATTAAGTACCATTTCCTTGTGATTTCTCTAAAATCAATAATGAATACTCGCAAATCGCTTAATAAATTATGAGTAAAATATGCCTTTATCAACTCCCCCACACTTAAACTTTTGCTTGTCCTCAAGAAAAATAAAACCAGAAAGAAATCCATCCTATAAAGTACAAAAAAAAAAAATTATTATCATACGAATTTGAACATCCGTCATCTCTACTTCTGACTCACTACTTTGTGATGCCCACCACTCAAACCAAACTGGGAATATGTGATTAGAGTACTATACTCAAAATTAACCAACTAATCTAGAGAAAACAAAATTTAATCCAAGCGTTTAACCTAAGAATTCTTATTCTAAAAGTAGCTATTCAGTCCTAAAGGAAAAACACCCATTTAAACTTCACTGGCAATTAGCAAGCATATGATCCTTCACATCACTTCTTTAAACAGGTCAACATAAAATGAAAGCATATGGTATCAATTCCTTTCCTAGATTTTCTCCCTTTTTTTTATAAGTCATGTAACTTATTGATGAGCATTCACTAAAACTCTACTTTTTTTCTTTTTTTCTTTTTTTTTCTTTTTCTTTTTTATAAAATAAGTTCATGTATTGAACTTTTGCTTCTCCGCCCTTATCGCTATAGTGAGATCACTGATTCGGCACATCTCGGGCTCATCACCCAAGTGACCAGGTTTTAACGGGACCCCATCGAACTCTCCCTCACTCTAGCATTCAAGTTTGGATACTCTTAACTCAATTACCTGAGTCATTGGAGTAATGCAACTTATTTCATTTGAATGATATACAGCATTAAGACTTTTTTATAAGGGATCACTAAGTGAGAAGTTTCCCTTACCTCTTTCATTAGATGTTGAAAAGCTTTCAAAGTAACTTCCAAGAAGATATACTAGCTAGAGAAGAGACCCAAAGTAGACCTGTTTATCTTTCACAAGAGGACTCAATAGACTCTTAAACTTCAAATTATAAGGCTAAAAACTAGGTAAATTTGATTTCTAAAGATTTTATTCATTAATTTTAACTAAGTACAAGAATCACAACAGTGGTGAGTAGGGCATAATAATGAGTTATTATTTTTAATAAATCATAAACAGATGCAAAAGGTTATTGTTTTTTTTTTTCATCAAAATTTTTGAAAAAAATTGCCTAAAAATTATCAAATAACTCAGGGACAAATACAATTCAAGATAATGGAAGAGTATGATCATCAAAGCACAGAATAGGCAATACTCATCTCAACATTAATACCTACATTCCCTTCCCCACACTTAAGAATAGACAGTGTCCGCACTGTCTCACATCAATGCAAATAACAAAATAGGAAGGAAATAAGAAAAAAAAAAAAAACCGGTACTCCCCTAGTATAACATGTAGAAGCCATATTTAAATCCCATCAAAGCTGAACTTGGAGAGATTGGTCCTTCTGAACATTCACCTTGCATTTTCCTAAAAAAAATTAAAAAAAAAAACGAACGAAACACAATAAAGTAAACATAAATATGGGCTGCCTCCCATAGAGCGCTTGTTTTATAGTCATCAGCCTGACTATCAGGGTTTGTCATCTCAGCTTAAATCAAGGAGTTTAAACAACTCCTCCAACACCATCGTCTTCAGATTCGGATTCCAAGCTTCCTTCCATGGTATGGTGCCCTTCTTTTCAGCTTCCACCAACGTTTTGTAGGTGGATATCAATAAACTTACCTACTGGATGTCTGCCCTTGACCACCCTAGGATTTCCCTATGTTCATCTAACTGGCCTTGAATCTGCTGCTGCAATTCTCTTGTCATAGGTGTTGGATTAATGTGAGGCCATGGATTTCCTGAATTCAGACACTCATAATCCAACAATTGATTAGAAAAGACATTAGGTTCAAGTGTCTACATGGGCATTAGTGTTGGCATTGGTGGCTTCTCATAGTGGTCTGTCTTCTCAAAAGCAACAATATTTTCAGTTTGGGGTACTTGCTCACAGCCTTTGTTTTCTTGCTCATCCTCATTCCCCCCACCATCTATCTTATTCAAGACAGCTTCAAGAGTGGTTTGCCCTACATCTTCCTCCACATCATTGTTAGTAATTTCACCCTCAGCAGATATGTCATAATACATTGCTTTCTCATTAGACAAAAACATAGGAACATACATATCAAATGTTACCTGGTCATCTAGTGCTCTAAGGGTGAGCTTACCTTGTCCTACATCAATTAGAGCTTGACCTGTGGCTAGGAATGGTCTACCCAAAATGAGTGGAATGTCCTCATCTTCTTCCACATCCAGTATGACAAAGTCCATTGGAAATATGAATTTATCGACCTTGATTAAGACATCCTCCACTGTACCCTTGGAAAACCTTAAGCTCTTATTAGCTAGCTGCATAGTGATTGGTCTCCTCTTGCACTTTTGTGGCTCTATTCCAAGCTTCCTAAAAACTGAAAGTGGCATTAAATTAATACTTGCACCAGAATCAATCAAAACATTCTCAAAATCAATATTACCAATGGTGCAAGGGATATTGAAACTTCCCTGATCTTTCAGCTTTCTAGGTAGCTGAGCAGATTTCTTCTCTATGATAGCTGAACTCTCTCTAAGAAGCATTACTTTCTCAACACTCTCCATGGATCTTTTGTTAGAGAGCAGCTCTTTCATGAATTTGGCATAGGAAGGAATTTGCTTCAAGGCCTCTAAGAGAGGTATATTGATTTGAAGCCCTTTAAATATGCCACAAAACCTGGCAAACTGGGCTTCCAACTCCCTCTGCTTGAGTCTTCCTAGGAAAGGGATAGGTGGAACATAACGCTGCAACACTGGTGCTTTGGATGTGAGTTCCTCCTCCTTCTGCTTACCTTTCTCTGGATCTTTCTCTTGAATTTTTACCTGCTTTTCAGCTTTATTTACCTCCTTACCACTCCTTAGCATGATGGCATTGACATGATGGGTGTTCTCCTCAGTTTTGCTAGGCAAAGACCCTGAGGGTCTAGTACTTAGCTGCTTTGCAATTTGACCGAGCTGACCCTCCAAGTTTCTGATAGAAGCTTGTTGGTTTTGTAGGAGGGTGTCAGTCTTTTGCATGTAGCTCCTCATGAGCTCTTCCATCTGAGTAGGTTGCTGTTGAGAATAGGCATTCTGAGCAGAGGCTTGTTTAGGAAATCCAGGGGGCGGGTTAAGTGCTTGATTCTCATTCCTCCATGAGAAGTTTGGATGATTGCGCCACCCAGGATTGTATGTATTCGAATATGGTCCTTGAGTGCCTCTCTGGAGGTTGCCTACAAAGTTTACCTGCTCTCCACTAGATGGAGCTGACAACTTTCCAGCCATGCACTCACTAGCTGAGTGAGGTCCTGAGCAAATTTCACAACTAGAAGATGGATTAGCATTAAAAGAATTTGAATAGGCGAGTCTACTTACTTGAGTGGTGAGGGCAACTATCTGAGCAGTCAATTGAGCCATACTGACATTGTCATTCACTGAAGCTACTCTTGTACCACTTCTCTCAGTTTTCCAATTGTGTGCACTAAAGGCCATCTCTTCTATCAATGCACTGGCCTCTAAGTAAGTTTTTCCCATTAGTGCACCCCCAGCTGCAGCATCTACAAGAGACCTCAATGTCTCATCCAGACTCAAGTAAAAGATCTCAATGAGGAGATTGTCTAGTAAACCATGATGTGGGCATTTTCTAGTTGCCTCCTTGAATCTCTCCCATGCCTCATAAAGTGATTCACCACTAAACTTTGTAAAGTTAGTGATGTCACTTCTTAGTTTGGCGGTCCTAGTTGGTGGGAAGAATCTCCTCAAGAACTTGATTGAAAGGTCTTCCCAGGTAGTGACAGATCCCTAGGGCAATGAATAAAACCAAGCTCTAGCTTTATCCCTCAATGAGAAAGGGAAAAGATGTAGTCTTATGGCATCATCAGTGACACCATTCTGCTTAACAGTGTTGGTGTATTGAAGAAACCCAATAAGATGATCATCAGGGCTCTCATTTGAATACCCTCCAAACTGACTCGATTGCACCATTTGAATGAGTGCCGGTTTAAGCTCAAAATTGTTAGCTTTTATAGTTGGTCTAACAATGGGTGGTTCCTGAATCCTAGTAATAGAGAAATCTCTAAGTGCTCGCTGAACACCCTGAATCTGGCGATTATCCTCATTCACCATCTCTTCGACTTGTTCTCTATACTTGTTGTCTCTTCTAATCTAGCGTAGAGTACGCTCAATCTCAATATCGAAAGGTAGGAGATCAGCTCTCCTACTCTTGCGCATGTAACACTTGCAAAGAGACCAGAAGCCAAGAAAAATGTAAAATTGCGCCTAGACTACCAACAGAATTACGAAATCTAATATCTATTAGTTCCCCGGCAACGGCGCCAAAAACTTGATATGCTCAGAACGTATATATAAAATGGGAGCATAAATTGCAGCAAATGCACTAGTCGTATCAAGTAATAGAGTGGTGAAAAGTAAGGTTGTCGATCCCTCGAGGAACCAATAGAGTACTAGACCTATGGCAATTCTTATCAATATCTAGGAGATTAAATAGGGGTTTTGAAATGTCTAAGCTAAAAATTTAACTTAAAGCAAACAAGGAGAATTTTATGAAGAATCTTATCAATTATGAACGCGGGAAATTAGAATTCGCCCTAGATCCATTAATCAAACTGCTACCATGTTATATCAACTAGTGGTTATAAGGTTATTCAAGTGAGTTTAGAAAATCCTTTTTAAGGATGTTAACCTTAAATCAATTAGTCGGCTTCCGCGTCTCCAATTAACCAAGGAATCAAAATTATGTTCATACACCTCCCGATGTTACAAACAACTAATGCCCTAAATCAATTAACCCTAATCCCTTAGTGATTAATTAACAAGAAACATTGCATTGCGCCTACCATAAACTCTAATTAAACCAATTATCTCAACTCTCGTATTGATAATCAATCTAATTAAGATTCCTAACAAATCCTAATCAACTCCCGTATCAAAAGGATTTCTAACAATTATAATCAAAGACCAATTATAATTGAAATCAAAGGAATTGCAATCATGAATAATCCTAATAATTCCTAATCATATAACATGGCTACAATTATCCTTTTAACATTCTAGGGTTTCATCCAATTTCTCAAGGAAAAGACTTAGCAATTCATGGAGATAAAGACATGATTATGATTCAAGGAGATTCGTGTAAAAGAAATCATATTCAATGGTTAGATCAAATGCTTGAATTGCATATCAGAAATAAAGTTCAGAAATCACCAATTCAACAATACAAATAATACCTTAATTTAAAGGAACTCCACAAATCCTTCACAAAGGATGATAATCTCCACGAAGATCATAAAGTTTTCTCCAAGATTTGATCTCCACAATTCTCCCTTAAAACTAGGTTAAAACTACTCTAAGAACACTAAAATTTGACAAAAGTTCTTTCACAAATCGACCTAGGACCTATATATATGCAAGGGGAGGCGAGAAGATGCAATTAAAACAAGACCGGCCTAAGGCCGGTAGCCTTTATTTAAGCCGGCCATAAAGGCCGGCGGCCTTCATTTAAGCCGGCCATAAAGGCCGGCGGCGTTTCATGGAAGGCCGGCCATAAAGGCCGGCGGCTTTGCTTTTTTTTCTTTTGCCATCCTTCAATCTTTTCATGCTTCAATTTGTATGCAATCTCTCCAAATTGATTAAGCTTTGAACTCAAAGTCCTCCAACATCTGAAATGTAAAAATAAACATGATTAAGTACCATTTCCTTGTGATTTCTCTAAAATCAATAATGAATACTCGCAAATTGCTTAATGAATTATGAGTAAAATATGCCTTTATCAATAACAAATAGATAAAAATTAGTCTTGAAGATGTTAGCTCTTCCACAAGATTCGGTAGCTCAGCTCATTGCCGGTTTAGGTCGGTCCATGGATAACCTACAAGCTAAGTCTTAGTGAATTTGTCCATTGCCCTGTAAAGCCTATTAAATGTGCCTATTGGAATATGCAATACATAAATAAGAGAAAAGAGGTTAGTAAACGAATAATTTCGGGGTCGATGTGGTCAAAATGGGCCCTCATCGCTAAGATTCGAAATCCTTTAGTTCTTGCCCTAATGATAGGTCTTGTCGGATTTTGATTCCTATCATCTCCTTAGGCCTCAAAAAGATTTTTCATCAAATCTAATAGATCAAATGCAGTAGAGACTCTATTTTCTCCTAGCAAGCCACCTGAAGAAGTTTCATTGTAGAATCCCAATATCTGAAATACCATAGGGGGTAATTACTTTCTCTCCTCTATTTCTAAGATGTGTCTCATCTGCAACACAAACAATGATCCATTATTCATTGAGGTCTGCCCTATCTCAACCCGTTCCACTGATAATGTTTCCTGTTTTTCTAACTCATCTATATGGCGCTAATCCTCATAGCCCTCAAATGGTTGGTCCAATTGCTCACTGCCCTCTAAACCCTCTAAAGGTGAACACAACTGTCTCTGAACAGTTTAGCTCTCTGATGCTAGGCTCATCTGACTCTGACCCTCAGAATCCTCCAATGGTTTACTCAACTGCTCATGAGCCTCTAATACCTCTGAAGGCAAACACAATTGTCCCTAAACAGTTTTGTCCTCTAGTAATATGCTCATCTAACTATGATCATCAAGATCCTCTAAAGGTTAGCACATCTGTGTCTAACCAATTTTGTACTCTAAAGATTGGCTTAACTGCTTATGGCCCTCTGATGGTCTACTGATTTGTTACTAAACCCTTTGAACTTCTGAAGGCGACATCAGATTCAGAATAATTCGTTTTCCCTCCTTCTAGAATATATAAGTATTCCTGAAGCCATCATGTAAGACCCTTCTGTCATATAACCAGGGCTTGCCAAGCAATATATGGGATGCACACATAGGCAAAATATCGCACTCAATCTCATCAAAGTATTTATCCCCTACACTAAATGGTACCTTAACTCTTTGGGTCACATGCAAACTCCCTTGATCATTAAGCCAATGCAATGTATACGGTTTAAGATGTGGAGTAGTAGCAAGTTTTAGTTTTGATACTAACAATGGTGCTACCACATTGGTATAACTACCACTATCAACTATAAGGACACATAAATTTCCTTATACAGTACAAGAGGTATGGAATAAGTTTTCCCTTTGTTCATCACCCTTAGTAGTAATTGTAGTCAATTTCCGGTGCAATACATTAGTATAATGAAACATCTCACTAGACATGATTTAGTTCAAACCCAACAACACAATAATTATCCTCACACTTCCACGGTTCAAGTACACAACCAAGCTACAAATTAAGTATACTCAACTACTTTCAAGTAGATAGAATTAAATTCAACTACAAGTGTTTAAGTAACTAGTTCAATTACTTTCACACTTTGATGACTTGTTTGAATTTTAAATTCTACTACTCAATTTTCCTTTTCTTGCTTTGGTTTCACACTAATTAACTTCACAATGGGCAGCACTTAAACACAAGCACAAAATACACAACTCACCACCACAAAACTCCCTTGCTCATGGTTCTACCAATTCACACCACCAACAACAATTCTCTATATTACACACACCAAAACCCATGCCAAATGCACATACTTTTCACTAAATTTTACAAAACACAATACCTCACACACACACCTTTTACACACATTGCAACACACACATACACACTCTCCTACACTTCAACTTCTTCACTTCTATTCAAGTTTCAAACCGAAACTTCAACAACAAAGGCAGCTCAAATTTCAAATTCAAAATGAGCTCAATAAGTGCAAGATTCCACAAATGGTAAGAAGCTAGTTCAAATTCAAATGACACACAATTAACTATGACTTAATGTGTTTTTTGAAATTTCAAATTGACTTCTTAATGTACACTTCAATTCTGATTTCAAATCTGAAAATGACAATTGTGATTCCTCCAATTTCCGAAAATACACACACTACACAACTCCACTTCACAATTGAAACACTACCACTCTTCCCTTTCATGGTTTGCTATCCATGCACTATACTCTCACAACTTCCACAAATTCACAACGCCACACACACTTACACACACAACAAGTCACACTGCCACTCACATTAAACACACACAACTTCACTAAATTTTACAAACACAACCTTACACAAAAACAACCACGGTGCACAACCTCCCTAATACAACACACACACAATACTTCAAAGTATACACTTTCTTGCCACTACACAACTCCAAAGCAATCTGCAACTCATACACAAAATAGTAACAATTCAAATTTGAAAATCAAACCACTTCATTAATTGCAACCCTTCCACAATTGGTAAGAAATGATTTTCAAATTCAAATAAACACACATTAACTCCTTCAATCTTAACATTTGTTTTGAAAATCAAATAATTTCCAAATCTTCTACACTACGTAAATCTGGAAATGCTCAATTACTTCACTAATTTTTCGAAAACAAATAATGTAAGGATCACAATTCTCTTCCTACATAATTACACTTCTAAATTTGCATTCAAAAGCACTAGCTTTTGATAGGAATCAAAATCCGACGAAACCTATCATTAGGACAAGAACCAAAGGATTTCAAATCTTGGCGATGAGAGCCCATTTTGACCACATCAACCCCAAAATTATTTGTTTATTAACCTCTTTTCTCTTATTCATGCATTGTATATTCTAATAGGTATACTTATCATATTTTACAGGGCGATGGACAAACTCACTAAGACTCAGCTTGTGGGTTATCCATAAACCGACCTAAACCGGCGATGAGCTAGGCTGACAAGTCTTATGGAAGAGCTAGCACGATGAAGACTATTTTAGTATTTTGAATTGTTCTTTGGACTATTTATGTTATAATCTTTCCTTTGGGACACTTTCATTTGTTTGTAATTTTCATTTAGGACCGGCCACCCTAAAAGTGACATAGTTGTAATTTTGTGAACTTTTTAACCCTAAAGGGAGCAAATATAAATACTTGCTTAAAGTAGGGTTTTAGGAGGCCAATTTTTCATAACAAACACTTCACTTTCATGTGAGAGAATTAGGGTTTCCTAGTTCAAATTTCCTCTTATCAATTTCAATCCTAAGAGTTGAGATTGTAGTGAGTGCAACACTTGAAATTGTGAGTTATATCAATTTCAATTTGTTGTGATTTCTTTTCTTCACTAGTGTGTAATATCTAGGGTTGAATTGGAACATTTCTTGGTCATATTTGATTCATCTTTATTCGAATTATTGTGCTAACTTGAGTTCTTTTTATACTTGATTTATATTCCTCTATTTTACACGTTGTTGAATCGTGAACACATTTGTTGTGGAAGGGGGATCACGGATATTGTTCTTGTGGATTTTGATTAGAAATCATGTGGCTTTTCAAGTATAGTTTGTGATCTTCATTGAGGAATATACTATTGTGTTAATTCATTTCATGGAATACATCATTCGGATCATCTATTGCAATTAGGGTCACGCAACAATTTGCTTCACCTTGAATCGAATTGACCTTGTCCTTTAGGGATTGTTATTTGATTCATTTTTCTTGTGCTTAATTCCCTTTTAGGAACATCATAATTTGGTATTAGAGCTATATCATGTTTGGATCTAAGATTAAACACATCTTAAATGAAGAATCGGTTACATTCATTGAAAATTGACGCCATTGAGTGACTAGATTGATTGACATTATCTAAGTGTCTTTCAATCTTGGTTTTGCATGTGCTTAAACTTGGTTTTAGGCACATCATAATTTGGTATCAAATCTTGAGGTTGTGAGAAGGGTTGTGTGAATTTAAATTTCGGAAATTTGGGGTTCATGTCCTTTCATCTTCAATTCCAAAATTGGGAGTAAATTGAAATTGTTGTTGTCATTGTTTAAAGTGGCGTGACTTGTCTTAAGTAGAAGTTGAACTTGATGCTTGTTGGAGTGAGTTTTGAGGTCTTGTTGAAGCTCCATTTGATTGATATTTTGGTGAAAAAAAAAAAGAATAGTAGCACATCTTGTGATTCAAAAGTTATAACTTGAAGTTTGCCTCAATTGTGAAGAAGTAGAGGTGTATTTTTGCTTGGAGTGATTCAGACATAAGGGGGGCTTAGTGTACAATTTTCAGAAGTGAGTGTGTGGGTTAAGGAAGTTATTTGAATTTCAAAACACACATTAAGTGATAGAAGTAATTGTGTGTTCATTTGAATTTAAAAGTGGCTCCTTACCATTTGTGGAATATTGCAATTAGTGATCTCATTTTGAATTTGAATTTGAGTTGCCTTTTGTTATGAGTTGCGGTTTGAAACTTGTATAGAAGTGGAGAAATTCAAGTGTGGAAGAGTGTGTATATGTGTGCTGCAACATGTATAAAAGGTGTATGTGTGTAGAGTTGTGTTTGTAAAAGTATAGTGAAGTTATGTGTGTTCAATGTGAGTGGCGGTGTGACTTATTATGTGTGTAAGTGTGTGTGGCATTGTGAATTTGTGGAAGTTGTGTGGAGTAAGGTGCTGCACATTGAGACTAAAGTGTGAGAGTGTAGTGCATGGATAGCAAACCATGAAAGGGAAGAGTGGTATTTCAATTATGAAGTGGAATTGTGTAGTGTGTGTTTTCAGAAAAAAGTGGAGGAATCACAATTGTCATTTTCAGATTTGAAATCAGAATTGAAAGTGTAAATTAAGAGGTCATTTTGAAATTTCAAACACACATTAAGTCATAATTAATTGTGTATCATTTGAATTTGAAAAAGCCTCTTACCATTTGTGGAGTTGTGCACTTATTGAACTTCTTTTGAATTTGAAAGTGGGTTGCCTTTTTTGTATTAAAGTTGCGGTTTAATGATTGTGTGGAAGTAGGAAAAGTGCACCGTGGCTTGAATTAATGTGTATGTAGTGTTGTATTCTTTGTAAATTTAGTAAAAGGTGTTAACATTTGGTGTTGGTTGTAGTATAAGTTATTAAGCTACTTGTTGTTAATGGCATGAAACATTGTGAACAGTGAGCGTAAGGGGAATTTATATGGCAATGAATGGTGTGTTGTGTATGTGTTTTCCTTGCTGCCAATTGTGTAGTTAAGTGGTGAGAAGACAAGGCAAGAAAAAGGAAAGTTAAGTAGTAGAATTTGAAATTCAAACAATTCATTAAAGTGTGGAAGTAATTGAACTAATTACTTAAATACTTGTATTTGAATTTAATTCTATCTACTTGAAAGTAGTTAAGTGTACTTCACTTGTAGCTTGGTTGTGTACTTGAACATGGAAGTGTAAGGATCATTATTGTGTTGTTGGATTTAAACACAATAATGTCTAGTGAAATGTTTCATTATGATAATGTATTGCACCGAACATTAACTACATTTACTACTAAGGATGATGAACAAAGGGAAAACTTGTTCCATACTTCTTGTAGGGTACAAGGAAATTTATGTGTCCTTATAGTTGATGGTGGTAGTTGTACCAATGTGGTAGCAGCATCGTTAGTATCGAAACGAAAACTTGTTACTACTTCACATCCTGAATCGTATAAATTGCATCGGCTTAGTGATCAGGGGAGTTTGCATGTGACCTAAAGAGCTAGGGTACCATTTAGTGTAGGGGATAAACACTTTGATGGGATTGAGTGCGATATTTTGCCTATGTATGTATCCTATATATTGCTTGGCAGGACTTGGTTATATGACAAGAGGGTCTTACATGATGGCTTCAGGAATACTTATGTATTCTAGAAGGATGAAAACTAATTATTCTAAATCTGATGTTGCCTTCAGAGGTTCAAAGGGTTCAACAACAAATCATTAGACCATCAAAGGGTCATGAGTAGTTGAGCCAACCCTTAGAGCACAAAATTTGTCAGACACAGATATGCCAACCTTTAGAGGATCCTGATTATCATAGTCAGATAAGCAGACTACCAGAGGACCAAACAGTTTAGGGAGAGTTGTGTTCACCTTTAGAGGTACTAGAGAATCATGAGTAGTTGAGTAAACCATTGGAGGATTCTAAGGGCCAGAGTCAAATGAGCCTATCATTAGAGAGCTAGACTATTCAGAGACAGTTGTGTTCACTTTCGGAAGGTCCAGAGGGTAATGAGCAGTTGGGCTAACCATATGAGGGCTATGAGGATTAGCGCCATACAGATGAGTTAGAAAAGGAGGAAACAATATCAATGGAATGGGTTAAGATAGCGGATACCTCAATGAATAATGGATCATTATTTATGTTGCAGAAGAGATACATCCTAGAAATGGAGGAGAGAAAACAATCACCCCCTATGGTATTTCAAATGTTGGGATTCTGTAGAGATACTTCTTCAAATGGATTGCTAAGAGAAAACAAAGTCTCTACTACATTTGATCTATCAGATTTGAGGACAAATCTTTTTTAGGCCCAAGGAGATGATGGGAATCAAAATCCGATAAGACCTATCATTAGGGCAAGAACCAAAGGATTTCGAATCTTGGCGATGAGGGCCCATTTTGACTACATCAACCCTGAAATTATTCGTTTACTAACCTCTTTTCTCTTATTCATACATTGTATATTCCAACAAGTACACTTATCATATTTTATAGGATGATGGATAAACTCACTAAGACTCAGCTTATAGGTTATCCATGGACCAACCTAAACTGGCAATGAGCTGGACCGACTAGTCCTATGGAAGAGCTAGCATGATGAAGACTATTTTTGTATTTATAATTGTTCTTTGGACTATTTATGTTGTAATCTTTCTTTTAGGACACTTTCATTTGTTTATAATTTTCATTTAGGATCGGCCACCCTAAAAGTGGCATAGTTGTAATTTTGTGAACTTTTTAACCCTAAAGGGAGCAAGTATAAATACTTGCTTAAAGTAGGGTCTTAGGAGGCCAATTTTTCAGAAAAAACATTTCACTTTCACGTAAGAGAATTAAGGTTTCCTAGTTCAAATTTCCGCTTATCAATTTCAATCCTAAGGGTTGAGATTGTAGTGAGTACAACATTTTAAATTGTGAGTTATATCAATTTCAATTTGTTGTGATTTCTTTTCTTCTCTAGTATGTAATATCTAGGGTTGAATTGGAACATTTCTTGGTCATATTTGATTCATCTTTATTCGAATTATTATGCTAACTTGAGTTCTTTTTATACTTGATTTATATTCCTCTATTTTACACACTGTTGAACCCTGAAAGCATTTGTTGTGGAAGGGGGATCACGGATATTGTTCTTGTGGATTTTGATTAGAAATCACGTGGCTTTTTAAGTATAGTTTGTGATCTTCATTGAGGAATATACTATTGTGTTAATTCATTTCATGGAATACATCATTCGGATCATCTATTGCAATTAGGGTCACGCAATAATTTGCTTTACCTTGAACCGAATTGACCTTGTTCTTTAGGGATTGTTATTTGGTTCATTTTACTTATGCTTAATTCCCTTTTAAGCACATCATAATTTGGTATCAGAGCTATATCATGTTTGGATTTAAGATTGAACACATCCTAATTAAAGAATCGGTTACATTCATTGAAAATTAACGTATTGAGTGACTAGATTGATTGACATTGTCTAAGTGTCTTTCAATCTTGGTTTTGCATGTGCTTAAACTTGGTTTTAGGCACATCAGCTTTCCTCTTCCTTTATGGTGAAAACCAAAACGTAGAAGCTTTAACAAGTACTCAAAATCACTCCAACAAGCAGCAAGTTTAACTTCTACTCAAGATAATTCACTCCACTTCAAACAATTACAACAACAATTTCAATTTACTCCCAATTTCGGAATTGAAGATGTAAGAACATAAAACCTAAATTTTCAAATTTAAATTCAAACAAACTCTTCTCACAACCACAAGCTCTGATACCAAAAGATGATGTGCTCAAAACCAAGATTAAGCACATGAAAAACTAATTTGAAAGACACTTAAACAATGTCAATCAATCCAGTCATCAAATGGCACAAATCCTCACTAATAGTAACCAATTATTCAACTAAGATATGATCAATATTAAGTATCCCAATTTGATAGCTCTGATACCAAATTATGGTGTGCCTAAAAGGGGATTAAGCACATGTAAATTAAACCAAATAACAATCCCTAAAGGTCTAGCACAATTCAGTTCAAGATGAAGCAATTGTAGTGTGACCCTAATTGCAATATATGGTCCGAATGATGTATTGTATCAAATGAATCAACACAATAGTATATTCCTCAATGATGATCACAAATTATGCTTCAAAACCCACATGATTACTACTCAAAATCCACAAGAAAATAACCATAACCCCCCTTCCAGAACAAATACTTTCACCACAACAAATACTTTCACGGTTCAACATTGTATAAAAATGAGGAATATCAATCAAGTATAACAAGAACTCAAATTAGCACAATAATTCAAATAATTATAAATCAAATCTAACCAAGAAATATCCTGATTCAACCCTAGATATTACACACTAGAGAAGAAAAGAAATCACAACAAATTGAAATTGATATAACTCACAATTTCAAGTGTTACACTCGCCACAATCTCAACTCTTAGGATTGAAATTGATAAGAGGATATTTGAATTAGGAAACCTTAATTCTCTCACGTAAAAATGAGTATTTGTTCTAGAAAAATTGGCCTCCTCAAAACCCTACTTAAGCAAGTATTTATATTTGCTCCCTTTAGGGTTAGAAAGTCCTTAAAATTACAACTATGCCACTTTTAGAGTGGCCGGTCCTAAATGAGAATTACAAATAAAATGAAAGTGTCCCAAAAGCTTACAACATAAATAATACAAGTAAATAAAAAACAGATAAAAATTAGTTTGGAAGATGCTAGCTCTTCTATAGGATTCGTTGGCTCAGCTCATTGCCGATTTAGGTCGGTCCATGCATAACCCGTAAGCTAAGTCTTAGTGAGTTTGTCCATTGCCCTATAAAGCCTGTTAAGTGTGCCTATTGGAATAGACAATACATGAATAAGAGAAAAGAGGTTAGTTCGAAATCCTTTGGTTCTTACCCTAATTATAGGTCTTATCGGATTTTGATTCCTATCACCACCATTATTGCTAATCTAACTATAAGGGTTAACCAAATAACACTTCCCTAATAGCCAATGGAAAATCCACCAGAACCCCCACCTCATGTAGCTATTAATAATGCTTGTAGGGAAGGAGCATTGAGAGGTAATAGGGGAAGACAAATTGGAGGAAATTACCCTACCCAACTCGAAGGGAGAGATGACAATTGTGAGGATGAATTCTATCTTAATTGTGAGTTCAAGCCACCTAGGGGTTTAGAATATGTGAAATTACATATGCCTTTATTTGTTAGAAGGGGACATGCAGAGGATTATCTTGATCAGGATGATAAAGTGGAAGGACTTTTTGAGTGTTATGAGATCAATGACCATAATTAACTATGTTTGGTAGCGGTTGGGTTTACAGGGTATGCCACCTAATGGTGGAAGAACATTATGGCTAGTAGGAGGAGAGATGGAGATGCTGAAATACATACTTGGAAAGAGATGAACTGGGTTATGAGAAAGAGGTTTATACTAGAGCATTACAGATAGGAGCTAGTCATGCGTCTACAAACATTAAGACATGGAAGCAAAATCGTAGATGAGTACGTTCATGAGTTTAAGACATTAATGCTTAAACATAGAGTAGTTGAACCTCCTAAAAAGACGATGGCATGATTTGTGTCCAATCTGAAGCATGCGATCGCTTGTCTTGTAAAGCTACAGCTATATGACACACTTGATGAGGCCATCCAGTTGGCTTTGAAAGTTGAGAGACAGAGGTGTTCTAATCCTTATAGAGCAGTGAGTAACAAGTATGGATCCTTTAATAAAATGTATAGGTCAGACAATAAGCATTTTAATAAGGGAGGATATGGTAAGAATGTGGAAAAGAATACAGTTATTCTAGATGTTAGAGGGGAGAAAGAATTAGTTGGAAAAGGAAAAGTAGTTGCTAGGATTGAGAATAAATAGATGACAGCCAATTCATTAGAAAGAAAGAATCTCCAGGTCAAATGCATCAAAATGTTTAGGTTTTAGACATATAGTCACTTAATGTCCTAACAAATGGGTGATGACTGCTATGGAGGTGGAGAGTGAAGATGACGAAGAAGAGATACATGAGCCCATAGATTTGTCTATAGTATTAGATGAGTATTATGGAGATCCAGATGATAAGGTGTACGAAGACAAGGGGAATGATTAGTATTTGGCTATCAACGTGTTATATAGGGTAATGACTACCTTTATTGCTAATGAGAAAGAATAGAGGGAGAACCTATTTCATATTTCCTACAAGGTCTAAAGTAACCTTTGTGCTCTTATTATTGATGGTGGTAGTTACACTAATGTAGTGCCTGCTTCACTAGTTAATAATTGAAACTAATCACTACCCCACACCCTAAGTTATATAAATTGCATTAGTTAGGTAAACAAGGCAGTCTGATGTTCCTAAATGATTTAAGCACATAACATACTCCAATAGGCATAAGCAACAACAACAACCAACAACAATTAGCTAGATCAACCACTTCACAAATTAACCCTAATTCACGAAAAATGGAAGCCAAATGGATATACGGAACAATCAATTGTAAGAATATCAATGGTTAATAAAGGAAATGAACTAAGATTCCAATTCAAAATGAAATGTTTCAAATCTGAAAATAGAACCCTAAATTCACGAGAACAAAATAAGGAACCAACAAATAGCACCTAGATATGACTCAGTAAGTACAATTTGTAAAACAACAAGAAATAATTGATATTACTCACAATCACTCAAGTTGGCTCTCACCACAATTTCAATGATCAAATCGATAAGAGATCAATTGCAATGCAAGGGGGCACCTGATGTGCCAAAAAAGGAGTTTAAGCATATGCAAATGAACTAATTAACAATCCCTAAATGACAAGAACAAATCGGTTCAAATTGGAGCAAAATGTCCCGTGACCCTAATTGTGTAAGATGAACCGAATGCTAAACTTCAAGGAAATGAATATCACAATGATGTAATCTTCAATGGAGATCACTAAATATACTTGAAGTCCACATGAATAATATAAAAGATCAATAAGAACGATGACCGTGATCCACTTTCCATACAATTTGATTTCACGATTCAAGAGTGACTAAATGAAATACTAGAGATCAAGGATAAAAAACCACACAATTAAGCACTAATAATTTTGATTACAAAAGCAATCAAATCTGACCAAGAAGACATCCAATTCAACCCTAGATATGACTCACTAGTGATGAAAAGGAAACACAACAAAAAGTAATTGATATAACTCACAATTTCTCCTTGTTGCACTTGCCACAATTTCAACTCTTAGGATTGAAATTGATAAGAGGAATTGAACTAAGGAAGAACCTTAATTCTATCATGTAAAATGATGAGGTTATTATGAAAAATTATCCCCCTAAAAACCCTACTTAAGCAAGTATTTATACTTGCTCCCTTTAGGGTTAAAAAGTCCATAAAATTACAACTATACCACTTTTAGGGTAGCTGGTCCTAAAGACTATTACAAACCAATGAAAATGTCCCAAAAGTAATTACAACATAAATAGTTCAAGTAAATAACAAATGTATATAAAAATTAGTCTTCAAAATGCCGATCTTCAAAGTACTTTCGAAATGAGTCCCGATGAGGATCCCAACTCACTTAAAAGTTGTACATGATTTGGCACCCTGTAGGACTAACAAATGAACCTATTGGAATGCATAACAAGTATATGATAAGAATGAAGAAATTAAGTTAGTTTCCTCAAGATTAGGTTTCTCATGTAGGATTTTCAAAACCAAGTTGTGTAGACCCTTAGCTCAAGCCCTAGTGATACGTCATGTGGGAATCTGATTCCTATAATCTCCTTGGGCCTCTAGAAGATTTGCCCTCAAATCTAATGTCTTCATGCACGTTGTCTGGTAAGTATAGTGATAGATCTGCAACATTAAAGGTTGATGATACCCCATACTCTCCTAATAAATCTATCCGATAGGCGTTGTTGTTAATGTGCTTTAAAACTTTAAACGGTCTGTCTGATTTGGGGGACAATTTCTGTGACTTCTTATGTGAAAACTTGTCCCTGCTAAGATTAATCCAAACTAAGTCTCCGGGATTATAAAGGTGATTTTTCCTGTATCTATTTCCTTGAATACTCTGCTGTTCCTAGGTCTTCTGAAGGCGTTCAGTTGTTTTTTCATGAATGTGTTTGATTGTTGCCAACCGTAGTTTTAATATTTATAATACCTGTTCCTAATTCTAACTACGTTGCAATAGGCAAGTGTACCTACCGTAGACGTAGTATAGTGTTAAGTGCAGGGTCGTTCCACTGAGAGGAGATTACTAATTACTAGTACTAGTTCATTCCCTATTATCTAATTGTCAAATTGAGGTGAAGTGTATTAACGACTAAAATTAGTTAACAATCTAAAATCTTAACTAAAACTACTTCAACAAAAAAAAGGTTAATTCTCTAACAAAGCAACCGAGATCTCATTATATACCTATATTGTCACATAAATCATTAGAAGCTAAAGATTAATGTTTCTGAGTTCTTAAGCTGTTAAGTTCCAAGAAGTAAGATAATTACTTTCTCATGTAAATTACTTATCTAATCCTAGATTTATCAATTAGGATCTCTCCTCAATCAATAGCAATCTAGAACCGCATGAAGCATAGGAACTTGATTCAAATGAGTATTCAACAGAAGATTTTCAGTATTCTATCTCTAGAAACACGAGCAAATCTCATCCAAAACATGAATCTAATCATAAAAGCGATTTCTCAATCAACTCAAATGATATTAAGCATAAACTCATATTCTAGAAATATGAATCTAAGATAAACATAAAGCACATGTAATGGAACAAAAGAACATCAATAAACTTCAATTAAATCAAATCTTCATCATAATAACAAAATAGTTCAAATAAGATCTAGGTCTACGGTTTACTCTTCCATAAACCTAACAATGAAAGCACAAATACATGAAGAGAAACTAGAGTTCATGATTACAACCCGGGTAGAGCAAACCTTGAATGCCTTGCTTGGATCTCCTTGGATTGTTGAGTAGAAAACTAAAGAAAAAGAGAAAAATGAAGAGAAGTGTATTCTAAAACCCTAGGTCTGCCGTCTCTCCCTCCTCGGCCTCTCGGCCTCTCGGCCTCCTCTTCTCTCTCCTTCTCCCCTTTTTTTCTCATATGTATCCATATATATATAGTTGTGTTAGGGTTAGAGGAGAGAGAAAATAAAAAGTCAAAGAAAATAGGTCATGACTCCATACGCCCCTCACCATGCCCCGTGGCAAGGGGCATGGTGGTCTCGGGTCATCCTTTGAAGTTGGTACGCCCCCATATCTGGGGTGTGGTGGCTTTGTCTTTCACTTCTGGTCCCATACGCTCCCTGCCACGCCCCGTGGCAAGGGGCGTGGTAGCTTTTGTTCCTGATTTCTCTTCCATACGCCCCTGATATGGGGGCTTGCCACGGGGCGTGGTAGCTTTTGTTCCTGATTTCTCTTCCATACGCCCCTGATATGGGGGCGTAGTGGTGGTCTGCTGTTCATATGCCCCTGATATGGGGGCATGGCAGGTAGGGGAGATGCTCTTCTTCCTTTCTATTTGTTGTTTTCTTCTCAATTTCTTTCAATGATCTTCATTACACCTGAACACAACATATTCCTTGATTAAGAATCAATTTCGGATGATTTTTGGTTAATTATCAACTTAAAAGAGCTTAAAATCTTCCTAGAATTTGGAGTTTTATGTCGATTATCAAATTCCCCCACACTTGAATCTTTTCTTGTCCCCAAGCAAAGCAAATTTAAAGACCATACATTCAAAATGGGGACTTCATAGTTCCAAACACAACAGGCTAGAATATCAGCATTCATCAATGATCATGCTTAACATCCAATAGAACTCCTCAATTGAATGAATGTACTCCTCACCTTGTCCTGCAATATTGAACTAGAGATACTTTAATCAAAGTAAAGTAAGCTTCTACCTTTATCTTTTAATAACATCTTTCAAATCAAAAATCAAACTCAAGGTCAAATCGAAACAAAAGGAGATTTGGGTCATTTCAATTAGCTATTTCAGCGTGTATAGCCTCCTCATCCATCTCTCTAAGCGAACTACTCCATCATGAAAGTATTTTGCATCCGAGATTCCCCTAGATTCCTCTTCCTTTGTTAGTCCTTCCCAAAAGTTTCATTTATTTATTTATGATCCCAAAACCCATGTAGCAAGCTTTCAACCGATAATCCCAGGCTCGTCATCCAAGTTAACAGACGTTATCCCTTCAATTGAAGGCGTCCCTACGAACTTATTCACTCGAGTTTCAAGAACTTACCTTTGTTTTTTTTTTAGAGTAATTTCCTCGGTCGACCGATCCCAGGCCAGACAACCTTAGGTGACCAAGTTTTAAAGGGACCCCATCGAACCTCCATTACTCTAATTGATTTGTTTAGCTAGTAGTGGGGTCAGACTTCGCTCTTCTGAGGGACCAAAAGCAGCCTACATTAACTAAGATATCTTATTTCGACTTAAACTTTTCTTAGAAGGTCTCTTAAGAAAGATCACCAAGAGAATTACTTCATTTACCCTTTTATAATGGATTGATTAGCTCTCAAGACTTTTGATGAAACAATATATTTCCTAGTAACTTAGAAATCAAGCCAATTAACATTTTGCTAAAGACCTTAGTTCAATTCCTAACTTTGAATTCTGCCTTTAAATGACAAGTAAACTTGCTTCACAAAGATTTTTATTCTATAAGTTTGATCAAGTATGACAAAATTCAATGAAAAAACAGGAGTGAATTGCACGACATTCTTTTTTAGGGATTCAATCATTGAATACTAAAACACTCCTCAATTGCAGCCAAAATTCTAGCAAAATAGAAAATGTAGGAGGAATTTTAACGGAAAATTGAAAGAATTTTGAATTTTTTTTTTATCGCACATACATACCTAGTTCTCCTTTTTTCCTTTATAAATAATATTTAATACCCCTCCCCCCACACTTAAGTTAGACATTGTCCTCAATGTCTATGCTTACGAAAAAATCAGATAAGGAAAGAGCATTAAGTAGAGAAAAATTAAGACAGAAAAGGTAATAAAAAGAACTAGTACTCCCTTGAATTCGATGTTGCTGTTCATCAAGTGCTCGATCAAAACCATTGTAGTCGCTCTAGTATTTAAGAATTGTGTGACTCTTCCAGTTGCTGCAATATAAAACTCTGGATAACTATGCAAAGAAGAAAACTCAAAAAGAAGTTAGCCTACAACAGAAATTAAAAAGGGAAAATTGAAGAAAAGTAAAGCATGAGTCTTTAAATCAAATTAAACAAAGGTGGCTAGATTAATAAGTGTTCCTAATATTAGTGGTGCCTCATCCCTGGCAATGGCGCCAAAAACTTGATCATTGCCAACCGTAGTTTTAATATTTGTAATACATGTTCCAAATTCTAACTACGTTGCAATAGGCAAGTGTACCTACCGTAGACGTAGTATAGTGTTAAGTGCAAGGTCGTTCCACCGAGAGGAGATTACTAATTACTAGTACTAGCTCATTCCCTATTATCTAACCGTCAAATTGAGGTAAAGTGTATTAACGACTAAAATTAGTTAACAATCTAAAATCTTAACTAAAACTACTTCAACAAAACAAGGGTTAATTCTCTAACAAAGCAACCGAGATCTCATTATATACCTATATTGTCACATAAATCATTAGAAGCTAAGGATTAATGTTTCTAAGTTCTTAAGCTGTTAAGTTCCAAGAAGCAAGATAATTACTTTCTCAAGTAAATTACTTATCTAATCCTAGATTTATCAATTAGGATCTCTCCTCAGTCAATAACAATCTAAAACCACATGAAGATAGGAACTTGATTCAAATGAGTATTCAACAGAAGATTTCCAGTATTCTATCTCTAGAAACACGAGCAAATCTCATCCAAAACATGAATCTAATCATAAAAGCGATTTCTCAATCAACTCAAATGATATTGAGCATAAACTCATATTCTGGAAATATGAATCTAAGATAAACATAAAGCACATGTAATGGAACAAAAGAACATCAATAAACTTCAATTAAATCAAATCTTCATCATAATAACAAAATAGTTCAAATAAGATCTAAGTCTACGGTTTACTCTTCCATAAACCAAACAATGAAAGCACAAATACATGAAGAGAAACTAGAGTTCATGATTACAACTCGGATAGAGCGAATCTTGAATGCCTTGCTTTGATCTCCTTAGATTGTTGAGTAGAAAACTAAAGAAAAAGAGAAAAATGAAGAGAAGTATATTCTAAAACCCTAGGTCTGTCGTCTCTCCCTCTTCGGCCTCTCGGCCTCCTCTTCTCTCTCCTTCTCCCCTTTTTTTCTCATATGTGTATATATATATATATATCTGCGTTAGGGTTGGAGGAGAGAGAAAATAAAAAGTCAGAGAAAATAGGTCATGACTCCATACGCCCCTCACCATGCCCCGTGGCAAGGGGCGTGGTGGTCTCGGGTCATCCTTTGAAGTTGGTACGCCCCCATATCAGGGGTGTGGTGGCTTTGTCTTTCACTTCTGATCCCATATGCTCCCTGCCACGCCCCGTGGCAAGGGGCGTAGTAGCTTTTGTTCCTGATTTCTCTTCCATACGCCCCTGATATGGGGGCGTAGTGGTGGTCTGCTGTTCATATGGGGGCGTGGTGGTGGCCTGCTGTTCATATGCCCCTGATATGGGGGCATGGCAGGTAGGGGAGATGCTCTTCTTCCTTTCTATTTGTTGTTTTCTTCTCAATTTCTTTCAATGATCTTCATTACACCTGAACACAACATATTCCTTGATTAAGAATCAATTTCGGATGATTTTTGATTAATTATCAACTTAAAAGAGCTTAAAATCTTCCTAGAATTTAGTGTTTTATGTCAATTATCGGTGTTGAATTTACCTAGCTCGCTCAACTCCACTAAGACTCTCTTCCTTTGTTGCTGGTTCTGCTATAAAATCTAATGGAATAGAAGGATTATAGCCATAAACAACTTCAAAGGGAGACTTACTGGTTGAACTATGAGTAGACCTATTATAAGCGAACTCAACAATAGAAAGACACAAGTCCCAATCAGTAAGATTCTTGACAACTGTTGCTCTGAGTAAATTTCCAAGCGTATGGTTGACAACTTCTATTTGTCCGTCTGTTTGTGGATGGCAGGAGGTACTGTACATAAGCTTAGTACCTAGTCTTTTCCATAATGTCTTCTAAAAGAAACTAAGAAACGTAGTGTCTCTGTTTGACACTATGCTATGTGGGACTCTATGAAATTTGACAATTTCCTGCACAAAAATGTTAGCAATAAAAAGGGCATCATTTGTTTTGTGATAAAGCACAAAATGAGACATTTTGCTGAACCTATCAACAACTACCATGATAGAATCCTTTCCTCTTTGTGACAATATATAAATTAAAATAAATAAAAATTCAGGTATTATATGGGGTGCATTATTTTTCCATAAGAGAAACATGTCCCCTCAGGCCAACTGCATTATCATATCTCATGTGGTCCTAAACACTTGGAATATGTCCTTCCTAGTCTTACTTATGGTGTTAGAAGTAATGCTAAAGGCGATGGCCTAGTCTGAAGGGGTCTAGGCGCATATGCCATAGGTCTAGCTTAATACACTATTGGCCTCTTTCCTTTTTTTTACATATGGTATACTTGAGGCAAGCCTTTTCCTTAAAGCAATTCTTGATCTACAAGATAGTTGTTGTTTTGTTCTCTTCGTACTCTACTCCCAAAATTTTTTCCTTATGAACAACCTCTACATAAGTGGTTAGTTGGAAAGCCCCCACTTTATGTTAGAGGTTAGGCTCTAAGCCTCTTACAAACCATCTTGCCCTAAAGGCGTCATTACTATAAATTGACTCTAGTAAGAACTTGATCAAGCAATTCAGCTTTGCTTCATATGTTTCTACGGTTTAGTTGCCCTACTAGTTGTTGTAGTATTCAACCTCTATCTTGTCCCTAATACTATTAGGAAAGTATTTCTCATAAAAAAAATCCTTGAACCTTTGCCATTAAATAGGAGCTCCTATCAATTTAAATGTACTAGTCTACCAATCAACAGTTGATCCTTTCAACATATATGAAGCAAATTTCACCTTCTTATCCTCTAGTACCATAAAGGCTTCAAATGTCTTCTCTATCTCATTGATCCAATGCTCAACCTCTATTGGATCATCAACCTATGGATGAAACTCCTTAGCTAACCTAATAAACTTATCTAATCCCCATGGCTCTTCTATATGCTTAGTAGGTCTTATAGCCTATTGTTACTACTGTGCCAACATTCCTACTAGAGCATTGACAGCCTCTAGTTGTTAAGCAGTTAATGGTTCCAAAGTTAGAGTTAATAGGGGGAGTTAGTGATAGTATACATCTATGTATACTCAAGTCTACACATATATACAGGTATATTTATAAATAAAATAGAAAGTTAAAGGAAAATACAATTATATAAAATAATTGAAATATAGTAACATACAATCAACAATTGTCCTGCAATTTACCCACTCTCTTCATCTCTTATTGCTCTATAGATTTCCATACATAATTCATCTAAAGATCTTAACTTACTTTCCATTTATTGGAACGTATACTTATGGATTATCACTTAATTCTAAAAATCATCAAACCCAATCTATATTAATCATAACTTAAGTTCTAAGTATCATCAAACTTAAGCTTTGATACCACCTAAGTTGTAACACTCCAAAACTTAGAACATCACAGCCTACCATATGTCACTAATACATAGTGACATGCTAAGGCTCTAGATCACCATACAACTTTAAACCCCTTCCTCTTCACATTACATTCATACCAATATTACTTTAATAAAAGAAATGAATTATGCTTAAGAGAGCCATTCCAATCATCATACATGAAACGGTACATGAAACCTTAATCTAAGTTTCAGAGTAACACCTATCAACCTATAACAACTAACATAATAAAAAGCCTATTGATTATCTCTATATCCTTAAATGAGTAACCTAAAATTCTATGAGACACTCATCAATGATTTTTGTACTATTCTTCATCAGCATAATAATAGTGTTCTCTCCTATATTCATCCACATCATGTCTCACTAGATTCCCATTCTCATCATAGTCAATGTGTTCATCATTCTTGCTTGCAATTAAAAAATAAAAATGGATGAGCCTAAGCCCAATATGTGAGCACCGCATAGACAAGCACATGCACATGCCACATAGTAACAATATCATAGGCATATATGATGTGCTCAAATCCAATTACAAGTACACAATACAATTGAGGTTTCAATTACACAATAAGTGCTCAAAATGATGTGAAATCCCTAATTATGATGAACCTTAGCTTTAACGTTAAATAATACAGAAGAAGAACAATTGTTGATTTGTAATATATATATATATCAAGGATAACACAAGAAGGAGCCAATTTCTAATCAATTTGGGCATGGACCCTAAATTAAAATTGGAACCTAATTGGCATAAACAAGAGATAGATAAGAGGATCTAATTCCTTACCATATGTAACACATTAGTTAGAATTAGGTTTGATTTTGATGTTGTTAATATTACGCACAACACAATCAAAATCCACCTACCATAAATTCTAGGAGAATTTGTGTTAAAAAAAAAAAAGTCTCGTTACAAACCCTAGTTAGCAAGTATTTATACTTACTCCTATTAGGGTAAAAAACCACATGAAAATTACAAATAAGCCACTTAAATGGCTAGTTCCAAACAACACATTATAAGTAAATTAAAAGTCCCAAAAATGAGTAAAAAGTGACTGGTTCAATTATAAAAATACAAGTACAAAAGATGGTCTTCAAAGGGCTAGTTCTTCAAGTCAATTAAGTTCATTGTAGACTGTTGGATGTGAGTCCAATGATGTCTCCAATTTGATGAATAGTGTATGTTATTTAACCATCCCATAAAGACTGATCACTATACCTACTATAGTGCAAACCAAACATTATTAGATAAAGAAATGAACACATGTGGATATTTTGGATCATATATCCAAATCAAGCTCCCCTATTACCAGGACCACAGGGTAGATTCCCATCAATATATGCATCAATAGTATACAACACATCAATTCATCAATTTGTTTAACTTCATTAATCAACATATAACATAAGGCTATTCATGACCCCGAATCACATACAATATTCACAAATATATAGTCCTAATAGGAACTACCACTGTAGGCCCCATCTAACCCTAATCTACCTTAGATCATTTTAATACATAGCTATAGTAAGGACAACGTAGCATACTGTTCATTAAGGTACCCCTAGGGATTAATCATGATAGGTCCTTAGGCCAAGCTAAGCATAAGCAACATACATATTAAACTCCAACATTCAATTAAATTTGTTAATCATTTAAAATCATTATCTATTTACAATTATTAAACAACTATCTAACAAGCACAACCAGCAAAACAAAGTAAACATGTACTTAGAAGGATGTTCCTACTATAGTACCTTGCGTTTCTAAGTAAAGGGTGTAAACTTATTCAATTATAAAGAACTACACTTAGTTTTGTTCTACAAGTAATATGGGTTTGCTAATTTGTTCGGTATATCCTAATTATATAATTTCCTTCCTCAATTTTTAGTTATACTTAACACATAATTTAGAACTGAAACATAATAAAATAGAATCGATTAAGAAGTGTTCCCAAGTAACACAATTATGTGAGAGGCCATGTAAAGGAACACATGCTAGAACATGGTCAAGCTAATGGCCATGTATTTTTGTACCAAATGCTAATTTAGCATACCCAAGTATACGATCGTTTATTCAACCTTGTACCTTTTGTGGATTTTATAATTTTAACATGCCCAAGTGCACGGGCTTGTCCTTTGTTTATGTACCCTACTGTACATTTTTCTACATAGGTAGGTATATAGGTGCGTATATGATCGTATACACCTTGTTCTTCATGAACCCTCATTCCCTTTTCTCTAAATTGGTTCCTAAGCCTAATTTCTATGATTCTAAGCTTAATTAATCAATATAGTCATTAATTTTAATGCAAAATCAATTCTTATACACTTACTTGGTTAGGATTGCAATTGAAACTTCCAATCCATTTGACTTTAGCATCTTTTTTTGTCTCGTTCCATAACCTAACAGTGAGTTAATAAGTCAGCTAATAAATTCACTAGTTTACATCGATATAAACAACCTAGATAATTACTACCCTTACTTGATAGATTTGAATCAGTTTTGCAATTCTCCTTTAGGTTGCCTGCGCTCTCTATAAAGTCTCTCTTAGGTTTCTTGTTACAATTGCCAATGAGGGATAGAAAGATCCCTAGGTTAAGTAGGCTTTGATAATCTAGCTACGAAAAAACTTACTTGCTTCCATCTATTAATCTTATTTATTTAATTGACCTTAGTTATCTATTATCTCTCTCTCTCTCCCTCTCTCTCTCTCTCTCTCTCTCTCTCTCTCTAGATATATATATATATATATATTATAAACGTATATTTACACCTTCTCGCCTTCCTCAATTCACTGTCTTTTTCTTTTTGGAAACTGATTGCATCTCCTTCAACAGCTCACGATTAGCTGCTCCACATTCTTCCACATGCGATGCAGCTGCTTCCGCCTGTCCAACCACCATAACGCCCTACCCCTTTTTTGAGGATCGAAAATGAGGCATTTGCCATCCACCTCAAGCCATCAACGGATAGTTAACCCTGTTCTCATAATCATGAACAGAACACCACTGCACCACAGCCATCATCCACCAACGATCCAAACCTCCTCATCCTCCTTTTCCCTCTTTCTTTTTCCGTAATCGTAACTTTCAAGCATCCCCTATTCTTGACTATGGGAAAATGGAGCATACACAAGCTCAGCCTCCCTTGCCATCGTTGCTTCGCCGGACCTTTGCTTTCTACACTGCTCCTTGGTTCCCTTCTGACTTTCCCCGTTTTGAGCGGAGAAAACAGGGAAGGGAACTTCCGCTTTCCATTTCAAACCCATAGCAGACAACCACAGTACTCCAACTCTTGTCTCTCCCTCATGATACACTCATTCTTCCTAAAATAATAAAAATAATAGTAATGACAAAAGAAGAAGAAGAAGAAGAAGAAGAAGAAGAAGAAGAAGAAGAAGAAGAAGAAGAAGAAGAAGAAGAAGAAGAAGAAGAAGAAGAGAAGAAGAAGAAGAAGAAGAAGAAGAAGAAGAAGAAGAAGAAGAAGAAGAAGAAGAAGAAGAAGAAGAAGAAGAAGAAGAAGAAGAAGAAGAAGAAGAAGAAGAAGAAGAAGAGGAGGAGGAAGAAGAGGAGGAAGAAGAAGAGGAGGAAGAAGAAGAGGAAGAAGAAGAGGAAGAAGAAGAAGAAGAAGAAGAAGAAGAAGAAGAAGAATATATGTGCGTTGACAGAGACACCTCCATGAATTAGACAAAAGATTGCATGATCAAATTACATTACATGTCACAATACCTCTTAAAAAATCTTGTGTTACTAGTTTATGATATAATGAAAATAAACAAGGGAAAAATAGCTATATAAAATCCATATGCACTTATTCATATTGACACAAGCTTAAAGGTTGTCTTAAACTAACAAATTTTCTTATGATACAATGTGCATGTTATTACTAAACCGAATATTAGATATACTTATAAAAGCCAAGAACTACGATAAGAAAATATAATAGATTAAATTTGGACATCATTGCATATGACCATTAAACATTGGCTTAGCATGCTGATTACTATCTTCCTCTAGTTCTTTTGGTGAGAAAGAAATTTGATTAACTATGAAGATGGAATTTATAATGTGTCCCAAGTTTTAGGTTGATATCCCTTTTGATACTTTTACCTCCCTTAAGGCTTTGAAGAGGGCATCTTTATGTGATTTAGAAGGAGGGAGTGGACTCATAAGAGATATCTAGGCTAGGGTTTTAGCAAGTTGATCCATCATCTTATACTCACTAGATTTGATCATTTTGGTGAAAGTAGCCAACCCTTCCTCTTCTTTCTCTAGCTATTGAGCCTTGCTGCTTTCCTCATCAATGACAACTTTCTTTTGGAAGTCCCCTTTAGATTCATACACCTACTAGAAGTTAATTAGGTACACCAATCTTAACTTGGTTATTGATCTTTAGAAAAAAGTTTTAAATATGAAAAACTTTGAATTTCAAGAGCTAACCTATTTTAAATCCTTAAAAGGTTGCCACTTAAAACATTCTAAATTATAATTTATTTTGTTTTTTCTTTCTTTATTTCATTTTATCATATTTTTTTATATATAATTTTTTACTATATAACTTTTTATATTTTTTCTTACTATAGATCATATGAGATATATTTTTAAAAAGTTAAAATTTTTTATTATTGTGGTCACTTTGTAAATGCTTACATATTTGTTAGTCAAAATCAAACCAATCATAGTTCACATTGATTAAATTCTTAAGTTGTTACTTTATTTTTCCTATTCAATATTTTACTATATTTAGCATTATATTTTTTTTTATTAATATTTATTAATTTTTTATTCTATTTATTTTCTTCTTTTTATATGTATACATGTACATATTTTTTTTAAAACAAAGAGAAATATTGGGGTTTTCTAAAGGAGGGACCTGGAAATTACTGTAGGAAAAGTTCTCAATATTTAATATATATATATTTATATATTAAGTCTAAACGAGATGATTCCATGATTTAGTTATTACATATTTCTTTTATTTTTATTGGTTCATTTACTACAAGAAAGTAAACTGAACAGAACATATCAACGTACATTATCGTGAACGTGGGCCAGATATTGGATCGGATGCGGATTAGGCATCGGGTTCGGATCGGGTTGAACTTGTCCAGACAGGTTACACGCGATGGTGGAGCTGGCGGGGCTTCTATATCACAATACGAGACTCGTCGAAATCAAGGAGGGTGCCGGTTGGTCTTATGCTGTCAAGAGGAGTCTTATGGTGTCTACGTTAAAGTGGCAGGATGCAGTGGTGGTGGGTGGTGTTCGGGTTGTGTTGGTGGGTGGTGTTACAGTGGTGGTTTTGATCGAAAGGGAGTGGCTTTAGATGTCTTGGGGTGCGTTAGAGTAATGGGTAGTAATATTTTGGCTCGTTGTTGGTATCTAATGGCCGAAAAGCTGGAGAGAGAAAGAATGATCGGAAGTGGCTCGTCGGAAAGTCTTAGAGAGAGAAAGACAAAATTTCTCTGTAACGAGATAAGATGAGGAGGAAGTGATGATTGCTGATGGTTGCTTATGATCCAAGGAGTCTATTTATTGGCTCAAAGCATGTTGAATCGAAAAGAGAAAAGGAGATCGAAGGTCGGGTTTACATTTACTTTTCCTGACCTTTAATCTCTTTCTCCATGCGAAAAGACCAATTGCAGAAGGAAAAACTTGTAGATTCAGGTCTTTTGAAGTGCTCTCAAATCAAAACGAGCTTGTTCTGTCCTTTCGAAGCTCGGAAGTGAGCTTCCATGGCTGTCTTGAAGACAAGCGTGAACAGGACACAGCCAAAGGTGTCATATTCAGGTGCGCGTGAATAGAACACGCTCTGGTCGGCTCACCTAATACATTTTTATAATACTTATTATTTTATATATTTATATATATATTATTTATATGAAATATCAAAAAATAAAAATTAAATAAATAAATTTTAAATTACATGGCATTGAAGTAATTTTATGGTTATAAAAAGGGTATTTAAGACTTTTTAACCTTAGAATATTTAGGTCCTCACAAAGCCCTATACTCCTCTTTTTTTAATTTCATTCTTTTCTATAGATAATGCTCAAACAGGTAATCTGAAAAGTCCCTACCGATTAACTTAATACATAGAATTCACAAATAAGTGTTGGTTTGAATTATATTGTGGTATACCCTCCTATGTTAATAAGTGTTTAACCTAATGATGGACTTACGTTACAATTCAAATACAATTAAGGTAAGTAGATTTGAAGGTGTAGGTGGTTGGAGCAACCTTAGAATCAATTGAGCTATTTAACGAAGTTGATTTTTTTACATTAAGCTTTATGAATTAAGCAACTTTCTTTGGATTAGATGTAAGAAAGAGATGGATGAGAATTAACTTGGGAAACAGGATTAATTGTGAAGAAATCGAGCCCTTCGTCAACTAGACCTGCTAATGTTAAAGTATAAGGCCTAGTATACAACTGTGTATTTGAGTGTGTCAAAAGGCCTTGACACATAGAAAGGTACACAACCATGCATATAGCCATGCTCCTACCCATGCACCTATACACGGCCACATACATGACCATGTTATCCTATAGCATGCCCAAAATGATTTTTCTTCCCTATTTCTTGAATTTATGAAATTCAAAACCCTGTTTATATCAAATAAAGTTAGTGGGAAGAGAAATCATTAACCTACACTTAAAATTACAAGCTAGACGAATTTAAACTAACTTGTAAGTTAGTGCTAAATTAGTTATTTGTATATGTAAACACCCCATTTCTGCCCTAAGAATCAATAATAATTAATTTTCAATTTTTTCCAATTTTTTTCAATTTTCTCTAATTTAGCAAAAATAATAAAAATAAATAGGAAAACACATTAATTTTGAAAAATGATTTCAGAAATGGCAATAATAAAGAACAAATAATTTTTACAAATTTTTGAAATTTCAAAAAATACAAAAAAATAAAAAAATCGCATTGCATATATGCAATTTGTGAAATAAACAAAATTAGGAAAATGGCCTAGCTCAGCTGGTCCGAGCCGTGGTCAAGCGGGTGCGTGCGGGTGCGAGGTCAGGGGTTCGAAATGCGGGGGAAGCAGTTTCCGCGTTTTGCAAATTTTTCATTTACCCAGGACACGTGGCAGCATCTGATTGGCTGAAGAGAACGCACGCGCCAGGAGCGTGATCGTCTTCAACCTCGATTCGAGATCGCCGGCAAGGGGAAAAATTTGAATTTCGGCCGTTTCGATTCGATTTTTTGCACAAATCCAACAGATCTTCAACAGAATTGAGATAAGCATCATTCAATTGGAATCAAATCTCAACAAATCGAAGGATTTACACGAATCGGAGTTGGTTCATTTAACCGCAAATCCGATTTGCCTCGATTAGTGGAAATCCGAGCTTATCCAGCTCGATTTCGAAAGCCTATAAATAGAGGAGGAAATGAGGAAGCCAAATCACAGATGAAAAGCGAGAGAAAGTGAGAGAAAAGAGAGAATCAAAGTCCACCGGAGGAGATCGAAACTGCGACCGCCGATCAAGAGTTGGGCAACCACCAAGAGGCGTTTCTAGAGCAAACCACCGCCACCATTGGATTCCTCACCCTCGATAACATAGGATTCGACACCTCACCCGCTACAAAAGGCCGCCGGAACGCCGTCAACGAGTACTCCTCATCACCGTGTCCGACCGATCCGACTCGACCCGCTTTGACCCGACCGACCTGACACGCGCACCGACCCGAATCCAGGTAAGTCGGATTTTCCGGATTTTTCGATTTAGTTTATTTATTTTATTCCGAATTGATTATTTAATTTGTCATTTATTTATTAATTTGTTATTTATTTATTTACTTATGTGTTATTTATTTTTCAATAAATAGAAAAATGTTAGAAATTAGATTTTCTAGGATTTAATAAGATAAAAAAATAATAATAAAAATAAAAATAAAAATATAATCAAAGTAATAAATAATAAAAATGTAGAAAATAATAAAAATATTACAAAAATAATAATAAGACTTTAGATTTTAAAATAAGATAGATAAGAACCTAGGAGGAAAATTTTGAATAAAACAAAAATTCGCAAAAATTATGAAAAATTAACAAAAAAATCATAAATAATAATAAAAATAATTAAAAAATATTAAAAAAATCATGAAAACTCATAATGATTATAAAAATTGTAAAAGAATAATAAAAATCATAAAATTAATAAAAAAATCACAAAAAAATAATAAAAAATTAATATAAATTCAAAAATTAAAAATAGAAAAAATGAGTTTTATCACTTAGAAAAATCATTTTCTCAAATAAATTCAAAATTGATGTTTTCCCTTAAAAATCATTTTCAAAAAATCAAATTTAAGCTTAGGCTTAGATTTTTAGAAAAATCCCAAAAATGATAAAAACATAAATAAAAAAAGATTTCGAAAATTTAAATTCACAAACACACTTAAAGTTTTCAGGAAAAGCGAACTACGGCTTGTTTGATCATGAATAGCAGGTACGTAAGCACTCATTTGGGGCAACCCTTAAAAAGAATAAAAAATCATTTTCTTAAAATAATTCACTTAAAAACACAATAAAAAGCAACATAAACAAAATAAAAGACATTTCTAGATGGAGATAATTTTAGGAGATTAGGTGGTAACCTTAGGGTTTTAATAAGTTAGCCTCCGAACTTAGAAACTCTGGTTTTCCCCTTTCCTCTTTTCACAAAAACGAGAAGAGGAAATCACGACGACCAGTGGTCTAAATTAAGACTAATCCGCTCCTTTAGTCTTAATTCAATCTTTCCCAACAACAGTTGGGTGGCGACTCCAGAATTAAACGAAGTTCCTAACTCAAGTCGATGATCTATATTAGATGAGCATAGGGTCTAGTCTAGATCGAATTAGGAATAGGAAATTCAAAAATTGGACTCAACAGTATATAACATGTTATACTAAGGTTTGCAATTACTAGTTTAGTGACCACAAAACAGTTCCTTCAAGTATATAATTACCTTGTTTGTGTTTTGTGCTTGATGACATAGTATTAAACGAACTTAAATAATACTTAGGTAATAAATTGGTTGCATGCATGTGCTTAGCTCAACCTAGGGGTTAGTAATGGTAAATCCTTAAAAGGTATCCCAATGATCTTTACATGATATTGTCCTTAGTAAAGTTGCACATTAAAATGATCTAAATACGTTTAGGATGTCTCATGGGTGTTGAGGCTACGAGTGGTAGTCCCCAAGACTATAATATCAAGGCTAAAAGTGGCAATATCCGAATGTATAAGATTATATATGTTAATAAAACTTCTAATGACAACTATGTGTAGGAGTTATAATAACTCCTATGTTGTTTAATGGATTTAAAATAAAGATAACAAAATTGTTGGATGTTTTCTATTTACATAAATATATGTGTGTGTCATGTAGATGTGCTTATAATTAGCATGTACTGGGCATTAGATCACTCCTTGAGGGAAATTATTTTTTAACTATAGATCCAAATGATACCTCCTTTTACAATGAGCTAAAGGTGGACTATGAGCAAAACAAAGAGTAAGTAGAATGTTTTTACTACTATGAAGACTAGCAAAATTTATTTTAAAGTAGCTAGAAGAATTATGTTTCCTATTGAGAAGACTATTGATATATTAAAAGTACTATAGTTGTTATTTACCGATGATAGTAAGACTTTATTTTGAGAATAATAATAATAATAATGAATACTATGGAGTTTATCCAGTTAATTTAAAGTGGTTGATAGGTTGCTTTGGAGATGGTGATTAAGCAAGGTAAAGAGTTTTACGTGTCAATAAATAGTAGTGACATGTGACAAGTTGTCACACTTCTGGTTCTATGGCATTACAATTTATATATATGTGTGTGTGTGTGTGTATGTGTGTGTGTTTTATTATTTTTTATTGTAAAATAAAAACAAAAAGAAAATAAACAAAAGGAAAACCTTCCCTTGAAAGGATTTAAACTCATAACCTTATACCTAAACATGCATGTATCACAAACTCCTTATCCACTAAACCAATAGACCCATTCAATTACTTAATGAAACTTAAATATACCTAAACTTACCTAACTCACAATGGGCTAAATTAACTATTAACAATCTTAACCTACCAAAATCATTTATTTATTTATTTATCATTGTCTTTTTATACTACTAAAATCTAATATTAAGAGGAGCAAAAGTGGGTGTATGTATGAAATCCTCTACCAAATGATAAAATTGGTAAAAACTATGTTACTCCTAAATTTAGGATGCTCATAGAGGAATTTATTATCTTATTCAGCTAAAGGTAGAAACTACAAATTCTAACTACTTCATCTCATATAACTTATACTATTATCATAGCTATTAAACTAATTGATACAAAATTTTGAACATAGCACTCATTCGCTTGGTATTCTAATGAATCCCATGCTTTGACTACACTAACCTATGAAGAGACTATAAGCGAATGAATCAAATGACAATAGTCTCAATAAGTAGTAGGAGACTCACCTTACACTATAACATAACATCTATTAGGGTTTTCAACCTATTATTATGTGCATTGCATGAATAAGCATGTGCTATCTACACATTGTTGTCTTTTTCAATGTGAGTTTAAAGAAAATAATGCCACTTGTGCAATGAAGACTCGCTTTGCCCAAAGACCTCATTAAAGTCAATTTTAACTCCACTATAATCTCCTCTCCTATCACTTAGTTTGGCTAAGATCAAGAAAAGATGACTTTTTTCCTCCCTTAGAGGCTGATATTTTATGGCACACCTAATATGTTCTAGGGATGCAATGTATGTATCGATTGGTATTCTAGCCTAACTATTTTATAGCTTACGTGAAAATATGATTTATAAGAAACAATCCAAAATTACATTTAACAATCTAAATCTAAAATTGAGAGAATTTGACATAAAATATTAGACCCCAAAGATTGAGCCTACACAAAATCCTTCACTTAATTTCTTGCCACCAAGGTTCTCAACTAATCATACTGAAAAACTTTAGACTTTACAAATTGTTCAAATTTTGTCACTTATCAAAATAATTATCTTAAATATAAAACAAATGAAATTAAAGTAACCTAGTATTTGGAAAAGTTAAATAAATATTGATGCCTAATATTATTCCATTGAGGCAATCTAAAAGTAAAGTAATACAAAAGATATATCAATATGAAATAACAAGAGATTGGTTGCATCAATAAAATATATATTTTCATTCCATCACAAGTTATAATCTCTTATAAAAATAAATAAATAAATGATGAATAATTTTCTTAGTAGGAAAAACGTATGCATCCTTGAAGCAAACTACAGTGATTTTGTTATACTCTTTAGTCTCGCATCTTATAGCACTTCAATGCTCAAAATGATATGTAAATAGCATATTCTATATGCATAATGATATGCAACGCATGTAATAGATACCAGAAACCCCTAAAAATGATGTAGCCATGATTACTAGTTTTTAAATTGTTGATCCACCAAATAATCAACTTTTGATCTATGAATTCCAATTAAATTGAGAGGATATTGTATTGAGAATAGAAAATGTCTCAACAATAATTTATTTTGCAAAAGAGGTTAAGCATAAATGAAGGAAACTCACCATCCTTTTATTTGTGTTATTTATATGGTTAAACATAAATGATTGGCTAAGAAGGAAGACTGTTATCACCAAGTCCTACCAAGTAAAAGAGGTTGAACATCTGACAATGCAGCAACATTTGTATCAACTTTAAGCCTAACTGATGCTGATTTGAAGATATCTTGACATTGAACTTGTACACGATTTTCTTCACTTTCTTGGATATTAGGCAAGCATCGTAGCTTTTTTATCCCCTCCAATTCTATAGCCACTTCTCTCATAGTAGGTCGGTTCCTTCCATGCATGTGCAAACATCTTTTTGCAAGGTTAGCAACATTAACGATTTCTTCCGTCATGCCTTGATTCAAAGCTTCAACATCTAAGATATCAAATAAATGTCCATCTTCCATTGCAAGAATAAAGTATGTAGCTAAATTTATACCTTCATCCATCCTCAATGTAGAAATAGGCTTTTGTCTTGTTAGAAGCTCAACTAGTACCACCCCAAAACTATACACATCACTCTTATCTGTGAATTGGTTTGTTTGGAAGAACTCTGGATCAACATATCCAATGGTTCCTTGTACTAATGTGGTCACATGGGTTTGATCAAGAGCTACTAATCGTGATGTGCCAAAGTCTGCTATCTTTGCTTGGTACTTTTCATCCAAGAGTATGTTTGTAGACTTAATGTCTCTATGATATATAGGTATTGAGGCTACTGAGTGTAAATAGAAAAGTGCTCCGGCAATTTCAGTTGCAAGTTGTAAACGCACTTCCCATGACACTGGGTCCTCTTTGTTTGAACCATGAAGGTATTCATACAGATTTCCTTTTGGTATGAATTCATACACGAGAAGAGGAATTTTTGTTTCCAAACAACATCCTATTAGTTGTACAATATTTCTATGACTTATTTGTGTCAAAATTATAATCTCATTAATAAACTGCTCAACTTTTCCTTCATCTCTTACTAGAGCTTTCTTTATTGCCACAATTCTTCCATTTGTTAACATTCCTTTGTAGACAGTTCCTTGGCCGCCTCTACCTAGAATTCTACTTTCACTAAAATTTTCAGTAGCCTTTTGCATCTCTTTTTGATTGAATAATTTACATTTTTTACCATTTTCTTCTTCGAATGATAGCAAGCGTTGTTGTAGTATGTGTCCTCCATTTTGCTTAAAATACTTTTGCTTAAGATTCTTTTCTTTTCCCAGCCACCGACCTAGAAGAAATAAGAGAAGGGCTCCTAAACTAGAGCCAATACCTGCATTGAAAAATAATAATATATTAGAAAAATTGCTTTTTGTAGTCTATATTGATAAGTTTAGTGTAATGAGAAAGAAATATGTTTAAATGCATGCATTTTGTCTTCCAAAGAATATTTATAAAAGAGACATGAAAGCATTTAGTCCTTTGTTCTTGAACTTGAGTTTAAGTGCCTTTCGTGATGCTTGCATATGGTATATTGTAAAAGCACTAAATTTGTTATAATCTATCCCAATAGCATTCACTTAATTGGTAAAGATATAAAATTTCTCAATCTTAAATAAAAAATCTTTCAAATTCATTATAATTTGGAATGTTTGGAGGTTGTATATAATTATTTACTTGAGAGTAATATTTTTAGAACATGCGTTAAATGCCCTACATTTTTAAAGTGCACACTTCCTTATCGAGGGCCTTTGTGACAATTATTGTACAACACTACTTTTAATATGTCACTTTCACAACCTTATTCATTATTGATATGAGCTTGAGTTACGTCGTGTGGAAGGAAAACGAAACATGCGCCAATTTAATATTAGTACTCCTTAAAATTAGATAGTTTTATACGTCTATAAATTATCTCCTATCATTCCTCTACTTTTCGATTACCGTCATTTCTCAAGTATTTTTTATTCGTGAAGATTATATTTTATAAAATTGACAAACTTTAAGCATGTTTGTTGTGGTGCATAATTTCCATCTGTTTAAATTTAAAATTAGGACTTGCTAATTCGATATTAATATTTACAAGAACAGTTTTAGAGGTTTGACTTTTTCTTCTTTTTTTTTTCTTTTGAGCTTATTTGTAAAACAATATAAAAATAAAATTTAAAGTAACCGTATTAAATTAAACATATAATTCCTTTCTTTTCCCCCTATTAGAAATGATGCAACCGCTAGTAAAATGAGTAAAGCATAGAGTTGGATCATTTTTAATACAGTTATAAAGCATAAAATAAAAATGAGAAATGAAGCCTCTTACTGCTTAGGTTTGTATTGGTTTTCGTTTTGCTTTTTATTGTTTGATTGTCTTTAAATGGTGCAGAGTGACAAACCTATCACGACGAGTTTCAACGTTTTTCGTGGATCCACACAGTGATATGATCCAGAAGTGTTCACACATCCTCTCCCACAGCGATTACTTGGATCTTCACATTCATTGATATCTGATTTAAATAATGATATATGAAATCAGTCCAGCATCTATATTTTGAGTTACCACAATGTCAATTCTAATAATAAAAAAAAAAAGAAAAAATCAGATAAAATCTTATTGTTACTAGAAATTAACATGGTAACAATCATACTAGCCTTAAACTTGCATGAGTACTCCTCGAAAGTAATATCTATTTAGATGAAGAAATATATGACAAATAAATAAAAAGAAAACATGGGATCCATTTATGAAATTTAGTCCATGAAGAAGCGTGTGAATTATTCACTAGATAAAGGTGGAAAAGTTTGGAAAGGAATAATTAATTTATTACGTTCGCATAACTCTTAGATGGAGTTGGAAGGTGCAAGTGGAAGAAAGTGAGTAAAAAAATTTCTTTTTTAATGTTTGATTGGTATCCAAAAAGAAAAAAACAAGAGAAATTTAATTTTCATTATTCTAACTACTCATCCATATTGCATGTCATTTTCATGTAAATTTTTTATGGCTAATTTAGTAAATTTATAATATATTCCAATAAAAGGTGGTGGAAGGCTCAATACCGATAGTTAACAACCACAAAAAACACTAATGTTAAATGAAAAATTATCTTCCTATTTATTGACAATTTCTATAATAGTTAGTCATCAATACCAATTATTCATATTATGATCTTTCTTCTGTAGCCATTATTATTAAAAGCCTCTAATAACTATATGTTTTGAGATTTTATAACGGTAGCAAATGATGAATTTAGAGGATCAATTATAATAAATATCGAAAAAAATTAAAGAGTATACTTTCAATCTTTATATTTATCTACTTTTCTATTTAAGCCCTTAATTTTTTTTTCCTACTCAAGTCCTCAACATTTTCTAATATTTATAAATTAAGACTTCCATTAAAATAGTTAAGTCTTCCATCCAATATATATCATCACCGATTCATTGAAATAGTTAATTTGAATCAATAATATTATTAAATATATATAAATTGAAAAAAAATAAAAATAATTAAAAAATGAGAAAATAAAAGAAAAAAGGTAAAAAATTCTAAAAATGAATCTGTAAATTATAATCTCAAAGTATTTCGCAAGAAAGGGATTTCATTTAAATGCGTTAAAATCTCTTTTTCTAGAAAGTGAAATTATCTCCTGTAAATTATAATGACAAAATATAATTAGAAATCATCTTACGCTAAGGAGAACTATGACAAAGAACAAAAGCCTGATCTTAAACCTATTTTCCGTGACGAGGAATTCTAACCGAATCCCTGGATTCCATGTTTGACAAATGTGAGGTCCTACAATGTGGAGGTCTATGAATAGCTGGGACTGAATTGGATGCAGAGCATGTGGCGGAATTAGAAGATAAACAATCGTAAGCCCAGTCTTCATGTTTCCGAATCCCACAGAGTTGAAGAATTCGAGTAGAAAGAGATGGCTGAAAGATTGATGATGTCAAGGCAGGTGAGTTTCATAATATCCTTCGACAATTTCACAGACGGAGACACCAAAGAAGGCGGCTTTATGTTAGCTATGAATAATATGCATAAATCCCTAATTTTAGATTCCAATCCACATGTATCGGCTTGTAAAGATTTTGTCCATGCCGTTAATATGGATGATATTCTCTTCGATCAATTATTTGCCTTTTTTTTCTTTTTCTTATTTTTTGTTATTTTCATTTAATTTACTTAAAATTATATTATTTATTTAAATTAATAATTCTATGAATCAGTTACATAAATCAATTATGGATGAAAAACTTGATGGTATTAACAAAAATTCTAATTTATATATATTAAAAAAAAGTTGATAACTTGAATAAATGAAAAAAAATAAAGATTAACTACTTAAATAAAAAATAGATAAATATTAAATACTAAAAATATATCTTTCTTAAAATAATAAAAAATAAAAAGTTATTTTTCTAAAACAAATACATCGTTAGTTCCATTTCCATATATTGATATTATGCCTTGCGGCACATCTGTCACGCTAAGATACGGACGCTTGCCGCTTGCAGACAGGGTAAAAGAAAGAAGTTATTAAAGAAAGCATGAGATCTTTACCTTGACATCCATCTTTGAGGAAAGGGTTGCCATCATAACCATCCTCGCAATAGCAAATCAACAGCGAGGGATCATGTGCGCTGTAATAGCGGTAGCAGTAGAAGCTAGCATTAGGATCATACGTTCCATTATGGTACAACTCTTTCGCAAGATCACTAACATTTGATATTCCCCATACTAGTACAGCAGGGACATAGCCTTCCACCTTCAGCGAATCCAGATCTGTGAATGAGCGCTGCAACCACGATTCATTGGCCACTAAAGCATAGTTGTTGCACTGCGGATCATTTGCCCCCGTTGAAACATTGGAACTCGGGAAATCCACAGTGAACATCTGTAGATAGTCGGGTACCGTGGTTTGGCAGCAACCGTCAAAACCAGAGCAAGTAGTATTTTTAATGAAGTTGCCTCCGCTACATTCGAGCTCGCAACCCACGAAAGAATAGTTACTATTCATCTGAGCACTTCCATTGCAGCCAATTGCAGCGAAGATATTCCTTGGGGATGAGAAATAGAATGGGCTCCCTTGTAGGCTCGGAGGTTGAGTGGTCACATTAGGATAAGGAGAGCAATTGGGATATATTATCGGAAAGTTGACTGTAACATATGGACCACTACCACGGCCAGCTGTCCAAAATGAAATATTAAGCACCTGCAACTTGGGCTTCTTCAGGAAAGGGATGGTTTCATTTTGCGGGCAATCTATCTCGAACCAGTCATCGAGGAAACAGTCGGGTCTACCCATTCCAAACGGAAAGGGAATTTTAATATCTCCGCAACGGTCACTACAATTGGGCTTCGACCACCTAGGAGATGCAGCTCCTACATCTACCATTAAGAAACATAGACATAGGAGAAGCAAACCCAGGATATCTAAAAGCAAAATTCTTTTAGCCATGTTCATTATATATGCTACGAAGTAAACTATGATTCGTGTTCTGAAGTAATCTATGGCTACCAAGGATTTAATATGTTTGGTGTTCTAAAATCAGAGGACTTCACGTTGTTTTTATAGTGCGAGGCTGAAGCTATAGAAAATTTTAAAGTTTAGTGCATATGCATTGAACTTTAGTGTTTTTATTTATTTATTTTTATTGATTATTAATAAAAGAAATTTAAAATGTACAGAAAAAAAAAAGAAAAAAATGAAAATGACATAACCTTAGCTTTAGAACTAGCCGAAGGAAACAAAGGCTTTTTTATTCACCTTGTGGTTCAAGGGCAGAGTTTTAAACTTAGTGAATATGCATGGAACTTTCGTGTTTTTATTTGTTTATTTTTATTGATTATTAATAAAAGCAATTCAAAATGTGCAGAAAAAAAAAAGAAAACTCAAAAAGACAAGGGCAGAGTTGTAAATTTTGACTGACGACCAAGACCAGATTTTAGCCGTCAAGCACGTCAGTCGAATTTTCTAAAGCCAGTGTTGGGCTTTTTCTTAGCAACGACACTTTTTAAAAATGCATAAAAAAAGTATTGAAAATATTCATTATGTCTTTGATAAAAATTAAATTACTTATTTTTATATTATTCTCATGATAAAATATAAAAAATCTTATTAATTTATTTTAAATTTTTAATAAAATTTTTTAATAATTTTTTATTATACACATTTTATATCGATGTACGAAAAAGTAAAAATATCAAAAAGTAATGACAACACAATTAGGGGTGTGAAGTTGTCTCACGTGAAATTTGCACCTCCGACTTCCTGATGGACTACGCCACATTCTTTCTTTCAAAGGGGACTTCGAATGAACAATAGGATATATATGTTATAAAGTAAAATATATTAATATTACTCACTTAAAAGTAAAATTGTAAAATCCTAAAAATTTTAAAAAATTATATAAACAATTAAAAAAAATAAATAGAAGACTAAATCCTCTGAAATCTAATTTTCAAATAATATTAGGTTAAATAATGAAATTAATTAAAATTATAAATTTAATAATTTTAAATGGAAATTTAGAATAAAAATTTATGTTCGGAATAGTCCAATTAACATAAATGTAAAATTTCGTAATAAAACGCTAAAAATATAAAATTTAAAAATCTTCTCGTACGTAAACTAATTATTAAAAGAGAAACATAATAATATATAAAATAATATAAATATATATATATATACACAAAAAAGGGGCAGCCAGTAGTCGCAGCAGGAACGTGACCAACCGTTATGTCGCCGTCACATCATATCCCATCTGGTTCCCCCTACTCCCTCTCTCTCTCCCGTCTGCCTTTTTCTTCTTCCTTCTTCTTATCTTTCTTTCTTCTTCTTCTTCCTTCTTCTTCTTTCTTCTTCCCTTCTTTTTTTTTTTTTTTCTTTCGCTGGATAGTCATCTTCTCTTCCCGTCCCGTTTTTCTTTCCGACAAGCCATCATGCTTCTTCTTCTCCTCCAGGATCTTCCTTCTTCTTCTTCCGGTTACGGCCACGGTAGCAACTGTGACGACCTCGACAGCAATGGTGGTCTCTATGATGACCATGGTGGCAACAACGACATGACGACAAACAACAACGACGACTATAATAACCATGACGACAACCGTGGCAATAATGACTGGAATGATGGTAGCAACTCCAACAACAACGACGGTAGAAGCAACAACAACCACAACAATGGCAATGGCGGCGGCGTCGACGATCTAACAGCTGCAACAACAGTGACAACAACGACGACTTGGAGAAGGCAACATTTGACGGCAGTAGCGGCCGCAACGTTCAACAACTACTCCGATGGCAGTAGTAGCCGCAATGTTCAACGACAACTTTGGCAACAATAGCAATGGTAACGATAATATAACAGTGACGACCGCCACAACAATGGTAGTAGTCGCCACACCGGTAGCCGCAACGATCGCCATGACAGCAGCAATAGTTGCCACACTGGCAGCCATGACAACCACCACAGTAGTGACGATCCAATAATGACGATAACTCCAGTTGTAACGACAACAACAACAACAACAAACAGCATAGCAAGGATGGTATAGACAGCAACATCAACCGTGAGGATGATAGCAACCACGAAGACGAGTGAGAGAGGAGAAGGAGAAAAGGATTATGTGTGTGAGAAGGCGTAAGCGGTGATGGAAGGTGTGTGAGGGTGTGTTTGTATGTGCATGAGGATGTATGTGTGCAGGTGAGGGAAGTGGGTGTATATGAGGGTCTGTGGGTGTGTGTGAATGGAGGTCGGGTGTGTGTGTGCGTGTGAGTGTGTGTGGCTGTGTGCATAGATGAGGAAGATGTGTATGTATGTGTGGGAAAGGGGGAGACGAGTGTGTAGTGTGTGTATGTATGTATGCATATTAAAGGGGGTGTGTAGTGCGGATATATGCGTGTGGATAGGGAAGGTGGGCGTGATGTAATTGAAGATATGCATGCATGTGTGGGTGAAAGTCTGTAGGGTGTAAGGGTGCGTATGTAAGTGTGTGTAGTGGTGTGCGGAGTGTAGGAGGATGTATGTGTGTATATGTGTGGATGATGGTGTGGGATGTGTGAGAGTATATGTGTGTATGTATAGGATGATATGGGGTGTATGCATATGGACGATGTGTGGTGTGTGCGAATATGTATGTACGTGTATGGGAAGTGTGATGTGTGGGATATGTATATAGGTGTGTGGAAGGAGTGTGATGTACGAACATGTGTGTGTGTGTATGAAAAGTGAAGGTCATGTATGTGGAGTATGTGAGTATGTATGTATTGGTGGTGTGAGGAGAATGTGGAGTATTTGTGTATGTGCATGAAGTGGTGTAAGGTGTGTAGTATGTGTATGTGGGCGTGCGGCATGTGTGTGTATAAGGGTATGGTGTATGGACATGTGTGTGTGTAAGTATGGAAGTTGAGGATGATGTATGTGGGATATGTATGTATGAGTATGAGATGATATGTGGAGGGTGAATATGTATGTGTAGGTGAGAGTGTATGGTGTGTAAGGATGGGTGCATGTGTGAATGATGGTATGTGATGTGGAGTATATCTATATGTATGTATAGGTGCGTGCGTGGTGTGTGGAGTGTGCATGTATATGGATAGGAGGATGTTGGTGTGCATGTGGTGCGTGGGGAATGGTTGGTGTATATATGGTAATGGAAGCGTGAGTGAGGATGAAAACCAGTATAAAGTATAAGGAACCTCGTAGGCGAAAATATCAATAAAGGAGAGAAGAAAGAATGTGATACAAAACCTTTAAGGACTACAAAATCCTGCAGGTTATCTTGCAAGTGGTTTGTTAGAAGATATTAGAGATAAATTGATAAACGGAAGGTTCAAGATGCTTCATGGAAAGGAGAGGCATCTATGATGGCGTAGATGGTGAAGGAAATTATTGGAGCGACATCTAAGATGATGGCCTGGGGGATAATTGGAATGAAATTGATTTCACAATGGAATGTTCAAAGGATGTTGAGGAAGATCATCTTTGGCCAAATACCCTAATGCAAGATCTTTAGTTGTCTTTCCAAGGGTATTTTGCATATACGGAAGAAGAAATTTCAAATTTCGCAGGTCGAAGACATTTGATTGCTCGACTTCTACACAAGGAAAGCAAACAGTCGATCACAGCAATTTGGGGTGTTGGAAGCAAAGATTCGTAGGAAGGTTAACGTTCAAATCTTGTTTGCCCAAAGTCCCTTAAAGAAGAAACTTCATGCCTTACCATCAGATGCAAGATAAGCAGAGTACACATATTAGGTGCTAGAAAACTATTAAAGTCAGGTGGAGATGTAGCCTTCTATGGTTGGTTGAGGAAAGCAAAGGGGTTACTCGCTGGAATCGCTCGACTCTCGTTAGGGCTACGACAACCCTAAACGGGTGAGTGGGAAACTTAATGATATGGTACTATGTTGTGTTGTATGTTGACTATTATGTATGTAAATTCTATTGCTGCTTGTGGTGTTTGAAATTGAATGCGGTGGATTGTGATTATTATTGAGTTGAGTTATAGTGGAAATCGATGAGTTAGGGAGAGAAGTCATAAAAGTGTAGAGGATAGAATGTTTTGAGAGTGTAGAGGTCATTGCCTTAACAACAACACCTAGCACCATATTGCTAGTGCTATACCCATAAACCTAACCTATGATTCTAAATTGTTTTCTTCCAATCAAACCAAAATACAAAAACCTAGATTTTCCTTCTATAGCTACCAAATAGGTGTGCTTAGTTGAAATAGGGTATATAGATGTTATTATGTATACATGTCAGAGTTGGCTTCTAAATGTGTACATATATTTAGGCAAACCTATTTTTCTATTATATCTACAAAATACACTCATGAATCCAATCATACAAATCATGAGTGCAACCTTGGTTTTTTTTATAATTCAACAATCCTATTTTCTTACCCTCCTAGCGTCCTTAATTAAAGAGAGGTCACAAACATATATATGCATAGATATGTATATATGTATATTATACACAAGTGTCTTGAGGACATTAAAAGGAAAATGCAAGACGACCTTACTGGCTCTCGAAAATGTGAATAACAGAGCACTTGAGAAGTGCAATGACACAAAGGTGTCAGAAATGATCATAAGCCAACTCGAGCGGTTTAGCATTTAAGGGAAATGGTACAGAGGTGCCAAATATGATGAATTTAAGTAAACTCGAGCGGTTTGACATTTAAAAGAAATGGCACATAGAGGTGTCGAGTTAATTTAACTTGTCAAAAAGATAGGATAGTCTACATCTGTAGAGTATAGGTTCAGAGTCTATTTTATGAGATGAGAAACGCATAATTCTTGCTTATTGTGATGGGTGAAATGGAATGTTTGCTGTTTACCTCTATGGTGTGCTTGAGAATTGCTTGTGACTATATATTTTATTTGATCACCTTAAATCAATTAATTAATGAAGTGGACTTGATTAAAACTGGACATGCATTTCTACGAGACATTGCATGAGATTGAAGGCTATTGTTGCTATAGGATGCGCTAGAAGTGATTAGAGGATCGTTGTTTCGCTAAGTTCGAACTGAGTGATTAGGGGATTGTTATGCTTTGATGGTTTCGAGTTTGGTCTGTCTCGTGATGGTATAATGCTGAGTGTATTGAGGCACCTAAGTCTAAAACATTAAAGCTAAAACATAGCTTAATTAAGTGATAAGAATGATAAAGATATGAGTAAGACCTGGGCACTGATGGTGGCTTCGGAATCCCTAACCCAAGGTCAAAAGGGACGTAAACCCTAGACTTCAAGTTGGTTACCGGAAGATCACATGAGATGTTGCATTCATATGGTTGTTCTTACATAGCATGTGTTTAATATTTTAATTTAAATTTTCTTGTGCATGTATATAGCATACGTTTGATATTTTGATTTGAGTTTACTTAGGTTTGTATGTAGCATTGAAAGTGTTACCATTCACTGAGCCATGGTGTGCTCACCCTCTTACAGACTTTCTATAGGTAGCGAGTACGAAAGCTCGAGATAGGATAAGATGTGAAATGTCAAGAGATTCTAGAAGACTAGAATGATAAAGTAAGAATCATGGATAATAGATTGTTTAGATGAAATGTTAAGACCCCAATGTAAATAGAAATGATTAAATTGAGAAACCTCTATTTTGCTAATTGGTAGGGGGATACATGTAAACACCTCATTTTTGCCCTAATGATCAATAATAATCAACCACAATCAATTTTTTATTTTTTTTCATTTTTTCTCTAATTTGGCAAAAATAGGAAAAATATTCAAAAAATAAAATAAATAGGAAAAAGACATCAATTTTGGAAAATAATTGCAAAAATGGCAATAAAAAGGACTAAATAATTTTTACAAAATTTTGAAATTTCAAAAAATACAAAAAAATAAAAAAATTGCATTGCATATATGTAAATTGCGAAAATAAGAAAATCGCGAAAGTGGGCTAGCCCAACTAGTCCGAACCTTGGTCTGGTGCACGTGGGAGTGGGCTTGGTTAGGGGTTTGAAACGTGGGGGAGGTAGATTCCACGTTTTGAAAATTTTTTCTTCACCTAGGACACGTGTCGATAGCTGATTGGCTGGAGCAGACGCACGTGCCGGGCGTGTGATCATCTTCAACCTCCGTCCGAGATTGCAGATGAGAAGAAAAAATCGAATTTCGACCGTTTTGATTCGATTTTTTGCACAAATCTAACAGATCTTCAACATAAATAAGATAAACATCATCCAATTAAAATCAAATCACACTAAATCAATGGATTTGCACAAATCGGAGGTGGCTTTCAACCGCAAATCCGATTTGCTTCAATCGGTGGAAATTCAAGCTTATTCAGCTCGATTTCTTGCACCTATAAATAGAGGATGAAGGAGAGAGGCGGAAGCACAAATCAAAAGTGAGAAAAAGAGAGAAAAGAGAAAGAATCGAAGCCTCCTTGGAAACCTAGGAATCGACACCTCAATCGCTTTGAAAGGCCGCCGGAACACCGTCAACGAGCACTCCCAGTTGCTGTGCCCAATCCGACCAAACCTGCGCACTGACCCGGATCCAGGTAAGTTGGATTTTCCGATTTTTATTTATTTATCTATTTTATTTATTTTGAATTTATTTACTTATTTGTTATTTATAATTCAAAAATAGAAAAAAATGTTGGAATTTAGATTTTTTTTTAGGATTTAATTTAGGATGAATAATAAAATTAAAATAATAAATAATAAAAATGTGAAAATTTATAAAGAAATGATAAAAATATTAGAAAAAAATAATACTAAAAATTTAGATTTTAGAATAGGATAGATGAAAAATCTAGGAGAAAAATTTTCAATAAAAAATTATGAAAATTAATAAAAGTTAATAAAAAATCAATAAAAATTTATAATAGTAGAAATGAGTTGAAAAAAAGAAAAATGGAATTTTTATCACTTAGAAAAATCATTTTCTTAAATAAATCCAAAATTGGTTTTTCCTTAAAATATCATTTTCAAAAAATCAAATTATCAAACTTAGGCTTAGATTTTTTTTAGAAAAATACTAAGATGGTAAAAACATAAATAAAAAGAGATTTCACAATTAAAATCCACGAACACACTAAATTTTTTCAGGAAAAGTAAACTACGGCTTGTTTGATCCTGAATAGCAGGTACGTAGACACCCATTTGGGACAACCCTAAAAAGAAATAAAAATCATTTTCTCATAATAGGTTATTCAAAAACAAAATAAAAAGATAATAAAAAATAAATAAAAGACATTCTGGATAGAGTAGATTTTAGGATATTAGGGTGGTAACCTTATGGTTTTAATAGGTTAGCTTCCGAACTCAGAAACTCTGGTTTTCCCCTTTCCTTTTTTCAGAAAAAATGAGAAGAGGAAATCACGGCGACTAGTGGTCCAAATTAAGACTAATATGCTCAATTAGTCCTAATTTAATCTTTCCCAACCACAGTTGGGTGGCGACTCCAAAACAAAACGAAATTCCTAACTCAAGTCGAGGATCTATATTAGATGAGCATAGGGTCTAGTATAGATCGGATTAGGAATGGGAAATCAAAAATTAGACTCGACAGGATGGTGACTTCATTGGAGACACTCTCTAGTAGGCTAGCCACATGAATCTCCTCAAATTGCTCATTTCTAAGAAATGTCTTTTGATTGTTATATTATTGCTAACCTTTCAAGGATTTAGCTAAAGGTTAGGGTCAGTTATTTACTTTTGATGTTGAGTCCGCATGCATATGATTGTGTGAGTAGATACGGTCAAACTTGGGCCATCTTAGGACCTTAAGACGGGAGGTCATTGTGTAGGTTTCGGGCGAAGTTATATGATCACCGTTTGGGACTGATTAGGCTACCCCACCCAATGTTTCGATATGGCCTGAGATCCATTTCTTCGAGAATGTGGGAGGCCGTAGAGCTTGGGGACCTGTTAGAACTTACCAATTTGCATACACGATGTCATGGGTTGATAATAAATTGATGATGTAATATTTTTATTCTGTTTACAGAGTTTGGATACATTTCCCTGTAATGTTATCATTGTAACATAATTCTGGTTGTAATTAGAAATTTTTGTTGTAATAGATGGCTAGTTCCACAATTGACCACCTCCTCCACAAAGAGATCTGAGTATGCAAACCTTTGGACCCGAAATTGGTATTAGACCACTGGTTTACCCTATACAACCCAGAGGAGCAGGCCTTCATCCAGTAGAAAATAGGGCCCATCCTCTCACTGATGAAGATGGAGATGAACTTGCCCTTGGTACGAGCCATGCTCCATCTGTGGGAAATAGAGCCGACGGCTTTCTTCATCGGGCCACATGAGATTACTCCTACCCTAGAAGAGTACACCCAACTGCTACAAGCTCTAACACTAACCAACAAGGTCTATGTACCAGATCTTGAGGCCGGACCAGCCGGTATTTTCAGCAGACTCCTAGGTATCTGCAAAATAGCAATCAATAAGGCCTTAGTAGACTGTAACCGGTACTGCATATGGATGGATGAGTTGGAAGCCTGGTTCATAGCCCGAGAAGATAATGGGGACAGGAAAGACATATTATATGGGGAGCCCAAGACTTATAGACAAAGAAGGGTGAATGCTTTCATCCTGACAGCCTTCTCCACCATACTCTTCCCCATCAGAACTTTCTATGTCCACTACCGAGTTGCAGAATTGGTGGCCCAATTCCTAGAGGGAAAATCTTACATCCTGGTTCTGTTGACTGAACAGATTTAGAACTTAAACTTTGTTAAGAAAAAAGGCCACGGCATCCTCTGCTCAAATATCAACCTTATCCTGATATGGTTTGTAAGCCACCTCATGTGTTTTAGGCTGAACATAGTCCGGAAAACCTTGGCTCAACAAGTGGATCTTGTGGACTCATGCATAGAGAAGATAAAGCTACTCAACGACCTTACCAGTCACAGTTGGATAGAAGTGCTTAAAAGTTTCAGTGCTGATGACATTTTGTGGACAGCCATATGGAGTTGCTGCGACAAAGTTATCTTAACTTGCAGTAATTTTCAAGCTGTGCCCCTAATCGATATCAGCAGATGTATAGGTTATCATCCTAACTCAGCGGTTCGCCAGTTTGGTACTATTCAGGACATAGTTTATCGGCCCTCGCTGGAAGCAGTCACATTCGAGTACCAAGATCCGAACTTACTAGTAGCTGAGAAATTTGCTAAGCTGGCAAAGGTCAAAGCACTTTAGGAAGCTCGAATCGAGAGCCTGAATGTAGACCTTGGAGAACTGGATGGCGAAGTGGGCAAACATGGAGCCACCAGGGAATTCGTGATCCACCAGCTGTATTAGACAGGGGAAAGAGCATACCGGGTCCCAGATGTCACCCAACCTAAGCCAGACAAGGTAAATTCGGAGCTGGAGATCTACCTGGAGCAAGTCAAGGCCCGGATGGAAGTATACTTTGAGGCTGCAGATTATAAAAAGGATATCTAGAAAGGTCGATTCAAGGAATCCGACCAAAGAAACAAAGCCTTGGAAGCTTAGCTGGAGAAGACCCAAGCCAGAGTCAAGGAATTAGAAGATGTCATCAATGGGAAACCTGAGTCTACGCAGTAGAAGACCAAGAAAGCTAGGAAATAGATTATTACTGCACTCTTTCATTGTTTTTCCAGTATCAAACTCCAAAAGTTCCAATATTAATAAAAATAAAATTTCAGTATTATGTCATCAATCAATTGTTAGCCCCTTTATTTCAGCATGTGACACATACATCACATTTTCATGCATACATCATACTAAAAAGAAAAATGCGTGCCAGGTATCAAAATAGCTCCCAAATAACTGAGCCCTCCTAGAAGCCCGATCTGCATACGTTCAAGAACAAAAATGGAAAACAGTGGTGACAGCCACAACAACACAAGTGCTGACGCTGCTTTAGACTCTAGGATCGTATCCCTAGAACAAACGGTCCAGTAGCTAGTTACACAAGTCCACCTCCTAACTGAAAGCATTGGCCTCCTTCGCACCACCCAACCGACTCAAGAAGAACATTTAGGGGCCAAAAAGGGGAAGGCAGTGGAGGGGTAGCCTCTAGAATATGAGGAAATTAATTCCCACCTCAACCCGGCTTTTGAGTATGAGCCAAGAGTCAACCAGGGTCTAACCTCTGACGACTTGAAGAAGGAGAAGGAGGAGAGACAGAAAGAGATGGAAAAAAGACTCTTCCAACAGTTGACTGACAAGATGAAAACAATAGAGGGGCCTGATGGTTTCAGGTAAGCTGGGATCACTAGCTTGCTAGCGTATGGGGAAGAAGTGTACCCTGATAAATTCAAGACCCCAGAATTTGAGAAGTACGACGGTACCGGATACCCCAAAATGCACACAAGGCTATACGCCCAGAAGATGAGCAAGTATGCTCAATATGACCAACTAATGATCCAGACATTCCAGGATAGCCTTACAGGTCCTCCATTAGTCTAGTATGCCCACCTGGATTTCAATCAGGTTAACACCTGAGAAAGGCTTGCCCGAGCATTTTATGACCAATACAAGTTTAATATCGAAGTCGCCCCCTCAGTGATTGATCTAGGGAGTCTTCAAAAGAGACACGCTGAGTCTTTCAAAGAGTATGCTCAGCGATGGAGAGCTCAAGCTACCAGGTTAGTAACCCCGATTTCTGAGAAAGAGTTGACATCCATATTCATCAACACTCTGGACGAGACCTACTTCTTACATCTGGTGGGCTAGACATCATCCAGTTTTGCAGAAGTAGTGGCTGTAGGGTGCTGGATTGAAAGCGCTATCACAATTGGCAGACTCCAAACAATGGATCCTCCTAGGGTCACATCATCACAAAGGCCCTTGGGAGGTAACAGAGCCAAGGAGTCTACCGTCAGCACAGTCAACTCTAGTAAAGCAGACAAGGTTGGGACTTGTGTGACATTCCAAACCACGAGCGCCCCAGCCTAGCACTCCATGGCAAATCACACCCAGGCTGCTAGAGTCCCAAGATAGTTCACCTCGATTCCGATCCCACTCAGCTAGGTCTTTGCTCGGCTGCGGGTGGATAATTTGATCAACTTCGAGATCCCAAATGACCGGTACAAGCCTAGGAATTTTGACTCAAGCCTCAAATGTGACTATCATATGGGCCAGGAAGGGTATGCTACAGACAAATGCTGGAGGCTCCGAAACAAAATCTAGGATCTAATCGACGCCGGGATTGTACAGTTGGATTTTGTTAACACCTCAGCACCTAATGTCAACACCAATCCGCTGCCCAATCATAAGCCCACCGTCAATATGATCATGTCCGAAGAGTCGGTTCCCAAAGAATCCTCCAAGCAAAAGGCGACGGACCAGCAGAAAAGGCATTCCCGTCAAGTTCTAGAGAAAACCCCCCAAGTCACATATCAAAAAGAGATGGTTAGCTGGAGACCCAACAGTCGACACCTTGGGAGAATCACATGGGAGATTTGAATACTTGGTGAACTATTCTTATACCCCAACTGTGTATGGGCCGCCTAGCGGATGGGGGCCAGAGTTTGAGAAAGAGGACAACTCGCCAAAGGAAGGGGAGAAGTCCGTGAACATGATCAATTCAAATCAAAAGCCAAGAGTCATAAAATGCTATGAGGGACAATCAACCGAGATACAAATCTTGAAGAAGAGATATGTGTTCAATGTCCTAATACCTGCAGAGAGGTATAAGGCCGCACCGTTTGACTATCAGATCCTCGAACAAGAGCGACCCCTTATGGTGGGAGGAATCACTCGCTCTGGGAGAGTCTACGACCCGAAATATAAAATCTCAACTGAAGAGCCCAACACGGAGATAGAAGGGGAAGAAGAAGGGGGGCTCGCTGCATTTAAAAAAATGGTCAAGGCGAGTGAATATAAGATCATGGAACAACTAAACAAAGTTCCAGCCCAAATATCACTCATGGGCCTCCTTACAACCTCCGAGCCCCATAGGGAAGCACTCTTCAGAGTGCTCAAACAAATTCAGGTACTAAAAGGCATCGCTACAGGAAAAATAAGTCATGTGGCGGATTCTATTTTCACCATGGACCAAATATCTTTCTCCCCCGAAGAGCTAGGAGAAGATGGAGACCAACACATAAAACCACTATTCATAGTGGTAAGGTGTAACAACACGATTGTCTCCTGAGTACTCATCGACAACGGGTCGTCCCTCAATATGTGCCCATTGGCTACCCTCAACTTATTGGGAGTTGATCCAAGCAATATTAAACCTAGGTCAACGGCGGTCAAAGCTTTTGACGGGTCAAAAAGAGACATAGTAGGGGAGATAAACTTGCTGGTGGAGATTGGCCCACAAGTGTTCTACATATTCTTTCAAGTCCTCGACATCCCAAGATCTTTCAACTTACTTTTGGGAAGGCCCTGGATACATACCGCTAGAGCCATACCCTTCAGTCTCCATCAGAGGGTCAAATTCATTGCAAATGGGCAGATAGTCACTGTGCTGGGTGAGCAGGATTATGCCATCTACAAAGAAACCACTATACCATACATTGGGGATGATGGTTCCGAAGACCTTGGTCTCCAGATATTCAACGGGGTGAATGTGGTGAGTAGCAAGGAAGGCCATTAGTTTAAGGAGGGATAATAAGGGATGTTTGGACTACGGTACATTCCTACAGCTCAGGAAGAAACATAAGCTAGAGGTGTCAAAGGCAGGAAGAAAGAGAAGCCAAGCAACACCCAAATGTGCATTCCACCCTTCCAGCAATAATTCAGACAAGCAACTACCATTCAAGAGCCAAGGATAAGTGAAGATGACGTCAGCAATGGGAGTCCAACCCCTCGTACGTCCAAACAGCATCCAGCTCTCAATAATTGGTTCTGTTATCCTATTGATAGTGCTAGGTCAACTTAAGGATAGAGAACGATTGTTAAACAATTTTTATTGAGACTTCTTTATAATTCAATAAATTACAGTTTGTCTTACTTATATATATATGCTTTCATTTTACTTCACCTAGATCTCATACCATCGAACATTAGGGACATTTCGTGCAAGTAGAAAATAAAAACGCTGATATCGTTTCTAATGCTGCTAGGTCAGTTGTTGGAGGCGATATCCTTGACCACGAAATAATACAAGAAAATTGGCAAAAACATGAACAAAGCGGAATTTCAATTGACGAGCCAGTGGAGATAGTAAATCTGGGAAGCATTGAGAGACTTAAAAACCTAAAGATCGGGACCGGTTTAAGTGTTGAGCAAAAACATGAGATGACCAAGCTGTTAACTGAATATGCAGATGTGTTCGCCTGGTCATATGGTGACATGCTAGGACTAGACCCATCAATAGTGGTTCATAGGCTTCCCACAAGGGAAGATGTCAAACCTAAAAAATAGAAATTGAGAAGATTTAGGCCTGACATCTTACTAAAGATTAAAGAGGAAGTTAAGAAACTGCTAGAAGTAGGGTTCATCGAAGTGTCTGATTACCCAGAATGGGTGGCGAATACAGTCCCCATTATGAAAAAGAATGGAAAAGTACGCGTATGCGTAGACTTCCGGGACTTAAACCAAGCTACGCCAAAAGATAACTTCCCCCTACCTCACATTGATGTTCTAGTGGACAACACTACAGGAAACCATCTTTTCTCGTTTATGGATGGTTTCTCAAGATATAATCAAATAAAAATGGCTGAAGAAGATAAAACCAAAATGACTTTCATCACAACATGGGCAACTTTCTGTTATAAAGTCATGCCCTTCGGCCTAAAAAACGTTAGGGCAACGTACCAGAGAGCCATGGTCGCGATATTTCATGACATGTTGCATCGAGAAGTTGAAGTATACGTCGACGACATGGTAGCCAAGTCTAAAGAAGAAGAAAGCCATACGGATATCCTGAGAAAATTATTTAAATGGTTAAGAAAATTCCAGCTCAAGTTAAACCCAGAGAAGTGAACTTTTGGAGTCACAACAGACAAATTGTTAGGGTTTGTCATAAGTCGAGAAGGCATTAAAATCAACCCTAACAAAGTAAAGTCTATACTAGAGCTACCTTCTCCACGTACTGTCAAAGAGGTAAGAGGTTTGCTGGGAAGGTTGAATTACATAGCTCGTTTTATCTCATAACTCACAGATAAGTGCCGTCCACTATTCCGTCTATTAAAAAAGAATGCTGCAGTAGAATGGGACGATGAATGTGAAGAAGCATTTAGGATGATCAAAGACTATCTCATAAAGCCTCTAGTCTTGATAGTCCCGAAGCAAGGGAAGCCCTTATTCCTATACCTCACAATACTCCCTGAGTTCATGGGATGCGTGCTGGGGAAAAAAGATGAAGAGGGAAGAGACCATTCCATATATTATTTAAGCAAAAAATTCACAGATGGGAAACATAGGTATTCAGAAGTAGAGAGGACTTGCTGTGCTCTGATTTGGGTCATGCACTGGTTAAGGCAATACACCCTTTACTATCATATTGAGCTGTTGACAAGACATGATCCCCTGAAGTACTTGGTAGAGAAGCCTGTTTTGATAGGGAAAATCTCTAAATGGCAAATGCTCTTATCAGAGTTTGATATCACATACATAAATCAAAACTCGATGAAAGGGTAGTCTTTAGCCGACCAATTAGCAGAACACCCAGTTGAGGGAAATTCCCAAGAGCCACAAGTTTAATTCCCTGATGAAAATATATTAGTAGTGGAAGGTACATCAACAGAAGATTATAGGATAGACGGGAACTTTAAGTGGAAAATGTTTTTCGACGGAGCTGCCAATTTATTCAGTTGTGGAATCGGGGTAGTGTTGATATCCCTAGACAGAGCACAATTCCCTTTAGCAACAAGGCTCACATTTCCATAGACCAATAATATCGCGAAATATGAGGCATGCATCATCGGCCTCAAAATGGCTTGCTACATGGAAATCCGTAAATTAGAAGTGTACGGAGATTCATCACTTATCATATTACAGACAAGAGGGGAATATAAGACTAAAGACCCCAAACTGGTATCATACCATTAACATTTGATAGAGCTAATAGAAGAATTCGAGGCAATCACTTTCACATACGTCCCAAGAACTCAGAATCAGTTTGCAGATGCACTCGCCACACTAGCATCTATGATTCAGATAATAGGGGGAGCCGAAGTCCAACCGATGAAAATAGACATCGAAAATCGGCCCGCCTACTGTTTAACAATTGAAAAAGAACAAGATGACAAGCCTTGGTATCACGACATCAAAACTTTTCTCCAAGAAAGCAAATACCCTGAAATGGCTAGCAAAAATGACCAAAGAACACTCAGAAGGTTAGCAAGTCATTTCTTATTAAGTGGGTCTATGCTTTACAAAAGATCGTCTGATACCACTTTGCTATGATGTGTGGATAAAAACAAAGCATGTGAACTGATGAAAGAGGTATATGAAGGAGTATGTGGACCTCATATGAACGGCTACATGTTAGCTCGAAAAATCATGAGGTTGGGTTACTATTGGTTAACCATGGAATCAGATTGCATCAAATATGTCAAGCACTGTCATTTGTGTCAAGTGTATGCAAACCGAATGAATGCTTCGCCCAATGAGTTGCACTCGTTGTCAACACCATGGCCTTTCTCCATATGGGGAATTGATATAATCGGCCCAATCACTCCGACAGCATCCAATGGCCATAGGTTCATATTGGTAGCCATTGATTACTTCACCAAGTGGGTAGAAGCCTCATCATACACCAATGTCACTAAAGGGGTAATAGTCCGTTTCTTGAAAAGGGACATAATAGCTTGATATGGAGTTCCTGAGTCCATCATCATCGACAACGGTACCAATCTTAATAACAAGTCGATGATAGGTTTATGTCAACAATTCGACATAAACCATAGAAATTCAACTCCCTATCGACCTTAGATGAACGAGGCAGTAGAAGCAGCCAACAATAATATCAAAAAGATCATCGAAAAAATGACAACTACTTACAAAGATTGGCACGAGATGTTGCCGTTTGCTCTCATGGCTTATAGGACCTCAATTAGAACATATACTGGAGCTACCCCGTATTCATTGGTATATGGCACTGAGGCAGTCTTGCCAGTCGAGATCGAACTACCATCATTCAGAGTTCTGTCAGAAACGCAGTTAACTAAAGTAGACTGGGTGGAGAAGAGACTTGATCAACTGAATCTGATTGATGAGAAAAGACTCACTGCATTGTGTCACGGCCAGTGTTACCAACAAAGGATGACCCAAGCATTTAACAAGAAAATGAGGCCTCAATGCTTCAGAGAAGGAGATCTGATGCTAAAGAAAGTTCTCCCAAATGCTCAAGATTCCAGAGGAAAATTTACCTTAAACTATGAGGGTCCATATGCTGTAAAGAAGCTATTGTCAGGAGGTGCTCTGATATTGACTCAAATGGACGGTCCAGAATTGAGAGACCCCATCAATGCAGATGCTGTTAAGATGTACTATCCTCAAGCAAGAGAATTGAAATTTTGCCAATGTTTATGAAAGCCAATATTCAATACAAGTTTCGTTGAGTCTACTTTTCATTTTTTACAAGCAAAGTTAATGTCTCTAAATGATCGATAATTCTAACTAGTTCTCATTAAAACAAACATTCCTAAACACATTACCTACTACTTCACCAATGAACGATAAATATTGAAATGATAATGAATCTCAACAAATTTTGTGATATAATTCTACCTATTTTTGAGCATTAAAACCTGGTGCATTAGTAGGATAACACTACCGTCGAAAGAGCCATACGCACAAGAAAGGAAGTGCATCAAGATCTTCAACCCTGTGTTAAAGCAAGAGTAAGCCAAGCAAGAACAAACCAGCACGCAGATTCGGTTGTTTGGTTGTTATCCACGATAAATTGGCAAGCATATTAAAATAAATAACTATCATCCACATATCATGAAAACATCAAATCATTTAATCCAGTCAGTAGAAGCATGTTCAAAAATATAAGATTAGTCAGGTTTTCCCCTTTCCTCTTTTAACAAAAAACGAGAAGAGGAAATCACGACGACTAGTGGTCCAAATTAGGACTAATCTGCTCAATTAGTCTTAATTCAATCTTTCCCAACAACAGTTGGGTGGCGACTCCAAAACAAAATGAAATTCCTAACTCAAGTCGAGGATCTATATTAGATGAGCATAAAGTCTAGTATAGATCGGATTAGGAGTGGGAAATAAAAAATTAGACTCGACAATACCGATTCTCTATGATCATGGTTGACCGTGGGATTCAATTTCCATAGCATTATTTTATTATCTAATTATATGTACTATAACTTATTGTAGATGTAATTATTTACTTAGAGTCTTACAATCTCTGACTTGTAAAATTATTATCATGTAATGGGTGTACACGTGCCATGATAATTTTAGAAGAGGCTTTTAGGCTCCCTTTTGGAGCGTGACAAAAATAACTATATTACTTGGTTATTCATAGTATTACTATAAAAAGAAGTAAAACATTAATTTTATATCTATTTAATAAAAAACTATTGCTATCCTCCTACTATATTTCCATCTTACTTGTTTTTTTATATCTTAGCATTTAAAAATTTTATAGGTATATAATGTGGAGTCAAATGTTATATTTCAACTTAGTAATATAGATATAGAAAATATAAGTCTTTTCTTATGTAAAAGAGCAATAATGTATCTATATCATGATTTTTTTTATTAGTATAAGAAAAACTAAGTTTTTTTTTTCACAAATTTTTTTCATTAGTATAAGAAAAACCAAGTTTTTTTTTCTTTTTATGAGGACACAAATTGGAATAGCAATTTAATATGGCCTAATAAAAAAAATGATTGTGTACAAAAGGAGCTTTTTGAAAATAAGATGCATGTCAATTTTCTCATGAAGAGCACATAATATCATTTACAATTTAGTTATATGTATGTAAAATATTAAATTAAACTAAATCATATACTCAAATAAAGGAAAGTTTGATCAAACCTATACTAATAAAAATATGAAATATGATTCAATAAAATATATATCTAAATAAAATAAATATGTGGACGATACAAAATGAAACATAATATGAAAAACAAATGACTGAATTATATAATTGATCATGATTTGGCCAAATATCATCAACCCATTAGTAACTCTTAGTTTTAGTCCTTATGAATTATTCATTGTATCTCGGTGGGATGGATTGGGGAAAAAAATTTCAATCTACTTATTTAGTGAGTTAAAGTGGGTTGGCCCGCTTAATACATGGATCAATGTAGGTTAATCCGTTTAATTTACTTGCATATATCATATATTTTGTTAATAATTACTTTTAAAATCTACGTATCATATATATATATATATTTTTTTTTTTTTCAAAAAAATTTTATAGTTAATTTTTTCCAGAGCTTCAAGGATCCACATATGGACCTTTATAAATTAAAATATCAATAACGGTGCAAAAAATCAGTTTCTTCGACTTATAAACTACCAGATGGAATCATTGGCTGATTATTCGTTCTGTGGTCCAAAAGAAAAAAAAATTCAAATGGACAAGAATAGACTTAACTTTGCCTCGCATTTGATAGACGACCGAGACCAGATTCTATTGGTGAAGCGGGTCTGGCATTTTCCATGCCCATTCCGACTTTAATGCAATTAGTGGAATCGTCAACAATTTCTTGGCAAACCATATGGACCCATTGCTGTTAAAGTCAAGATAGAATAATTACAAAACATGCCTCATTCAATATTAATTGTTTTTTTAGGGATAGTTTAGAGGCTGTAGGCATTTATCATGGATTTAAGAGATTAAAGAAAGATAAAAATTAACAGCGTAAACCCCACATTATTCGTTTTATTTTTGCTTAAACTATAGTTTGTGTTGTTTTAATTATTGTAGATTTTTCTATCGTTGGGTTTGGGTTCAAACCATATGGACCCATAGCAAATAAAAAAATTGCAATAAAACCCCTAAAGGACCATGTTATTAATATGCATATAGATGCTTTGAATGAAAAAAAATAAATCAAACAATAAGAGTGAAAGACTTGCGGCCACGAAGAAAGGAAAACAGAGAGTTAGATGAAACTGGAAAGACTAATTACATTTCATGATATTGAAATAAAAAAGTGATCAATTTAACGGAGTGGTTTTGGGTCCATGATGATATAACCTATTGAATCTTAATTGTGATGAAATTTTAAATATTGGATCCTTGGTGTAGTGTGCTATAGAATTATTACTTTTGTATTTGTTAATCCTTCTTAATTATTCATATTGAGATTGTGTTTTTACAATCTTGCAAATTGGCTTGTTTTGTGATTTTATTGAGATATCCACGATGTTAGGTAAAGTTTGAATATCTAAATAGTGAATAAATACATTATTGGTTGACAATGGAAGTTTTGTGTTGCATTCCCATGGTTTTGTACCGCTATTGGGGTTTTACAGGTAAATTTTGGTGTTGATTATTATTTGTTATTTTTTGTTTGTTATAATTACTTATCGCTTTAAAGTAAGAGAAAAAATATTTTATCATTAAGGGGGATTATTATTCATAACAAGTGGGTTGGAGTTGAATTTGAAAAACAAAATATTGATTTTCTACATGACAAGAATGAGGATCTTCAAGTACCATTACAAAAAAAAAAATCATCAAATTATTTTATTTGGAAGTTGACTATAAAAGATCTTTTATATTGTAAAGATTTATATGCACCAATGGATAATGATAGTTATATTTGATGTGGTTTTATTTTATCAATCAATTTGTGAAAACAAGGAGTGGACTTAAGGACTTGAATAGTACCATATCTCTTATTGTGTGGTGTTTGTTTTAGTCCATGAGGTTAACTACGTGCTAACAAGTTCACTTTAAGGTAGTTCAAGATGAGACAACACCAATATGGTCATAATTCTACATTTCTTTGTCCAACAAAGATAACCTCATCCTTCGTTATGAAATGTTGATATTAAAAGAAAGATGAAGTCTAACGAGAAAGTCGTATTTAACAAAGAAATTAAAATGAGTAAAAAGTAATCCATTTTTAGATTGATAAATAGAGCCACTATTCATGTCCTCTCAAATAATAAGTTATAATGTATAAATAAAAATTAAAATATCCATTACACAAAAAAAATAACAATAATAATATTAATAATTTATATGCACATATAAATTTCTTTTGGTTACTTTTTGTTACTAATTTTATTACTTTTTGTTTTCTTCCGATCGAAAATTTCTGAATGCTTAGTAAAAAAGTGTGAAAGGGGATTTAATTTTGATTATTGGTTTTTAATAATCCATTGCAAGTGGAGAGGATATATATTCGTCTTGGGAATAAAGAATAAAAATAATGGGATCTTTGTGACTTTAGAAACATATTTACTAAGTCCTCGCTAATCATCTATACCTATAGCTAAAAAAGAAAAAGATCTTCAAAGGATAAGTTAATATTTAATATGTATAATTCCCAACCACATATACATATGCATATGCATGATCACACATAATTCAAGCCTCATACACCAATGAAAGAGAGAAAATGACATAAACTCAAAAAGATAAGGCAAAGTTGTGAATGACCAAGGCCAGACTTTACTCGTCAAGCACGTCGGCCAAATTTTCTAAAGCCAGTGTCTTAGCAACGTTCTCTTGATAGGACACTTTAAAATTGCATAAGAAAAGTTATCGTAAATATTCATTATGTATTTGATAAAAATTAAATTATTTATTTTTATATTATTCTCATGATAAAATATAAAAAATCTTATTGATTTATTTTAAATTCTCAACAAATTATTTTAATAATTTTTTTATTAGGCTTATTTTGTATCTATATATATGGAAAGTAAAAATGCATACTTTCTTGAGAAGAAGCATGACGCACAACGTATACATATGGACCCATAGCTGTTAAAGTCAAGATAGAATAATTAGAAAAATGCCTCATTCAATATTAACTTTTTTCTTAGGGATAGTTTAAAGGCTGTAGGCATTTATCATGGGTGCAAAAGATTAAAGAAAAAAAATTAACAGCTACACGCAGCTTTATCCGTTTTGCTTTTGCTTAAATTATTGTTTTCTTGTTTTAACTATTGTAGATTTTTCTACCGTTGGGTTTGGGTTCAAACCATATGAACCCATAGTAAATTATTCATCGCTTTAAAGTAAGAGGAAAAATATTTTATCATTAAGGGGAATTATTATTCATGACAAGTGGATTGAAGTTGAATTTGAAAAAAAAAATATTGATTTTCTACGTTACAAGAATGAGGATCTTCAAGTACCATTAACAAAAATAAATCCATCAAATTATTTTATTTGGAAGTTGACTATAAAAGATCTTTTATATTGTAAAGATTTATATGCACCACTGGATAATGATAATGCAAAACTAAATGATAAATTAAATCATGATTGGTTGATCATGCGTAGAAAAGCTATCAATTATATTTGACAATTGGTAGATCATAGTATGTACCATCATCTTGCTCAAGAAACTAGAGTTGATGTTTTATGGAAGAAATTGGAATCCATACATAATACACAAAGTACCTTGAATAAAACCTCTTAATTAGGAACGTGGTTAATTTGATGTATAATGTCTTGGGATATAACTAGTTGCTATGAAGCTGGTGCATAATTATGAGATACACAAGCACTATTACTGTTAACTTCAACACTTAGCAATTAGGAAACACTAACAATCCATTTACTTTCTAAAATGAAATAGATTGAGAATAGAAAAGTAGACTAAAAATAAAACGTAATGTCTTAGGAATGATTATTACCGAGTATAGGCTAAGAATTTTTGTTCCATTATTTACTTTGTGTAATTTCTAACTAATATAACTCGTATTAAGTAGTTATCTTGCTAACTTACTTATAAAGAATTTTCATATTTTGGCTCCATAAATATAATAATAGAAAGTTTACATATATTATATCTAATATACCTTGCATATAGATTGGTTGGACAATAATTGATGTCTATCATATGTAAATAATGAAATGAATAGTCAAATAATAATACCAAAAAATGAATTTAGAACTTCTTGCTCTAATAGTTATATTTGATATGGTTTTATTTTATTAATCAATAAAATTGAATTTAAATGTGAAAATGAGGACCGGAATTAAGGACTTGGGTGATACCATATCTCTTATTGTGTGGTGTTTGTTTTAGTCCAGGAGGTCAACTGAGTACTAATAGGTTCACTCCAAGGTAGTTGGACTTTCTATTCTTGCTTGAGATGTTTTTCCATAGATGAGACAACACTACTATGATAATAGAAAATAAATTTTGAACCTCTTGCTCTAATAGTTATGTTCGATGTGGTTTTATTTTATCAATCAATAGCATTGAATTTAAATGTGAAAATGAGGAGTGAACTTAAAGGACTTGAATAGTACCATATCCCTTATTGTGTGGTGTTTGTTTTAGTCCATGAGATCAACTACGTGCTAATAGGTTCAGTTTAAGATGGTTCAACTTTCTATTCCTGTTTGAGATGTTTTTTCTACTGATGAGATAACACCATTATAATTATAGAAAATGAATTTTGAACCTCTTGCTCTAATAGTTATATTCAATGTGGTTTTATTTTATTAATCAATAGCATTGAATTTAAATGTGAAAACGAGGAGCAACTTAAGGACTTGAATAATACCATATCTCTTATTGTGTGGTGTTTGTTTTAGTCCATGAGAACAGCTACATATTAACAGGTTCACTTTAAGATGGTTTAACTTCTATTCCTCTTTGAGATGTTTTTTCACATATGAGACAACACCTTTAAAATCATAGAAAATGAATTATCAACCTCTTGCTCTAATAGTTATATTTGATGTGGTTTTATTTTATTAATCAATAGCATTGAATTTAAATGTGAAAACATTTAAATGTCCTCTCAAATAATAAGTTATAATGTATAAATAAAAATTAAAATATCAATAATAATAATAATTTATATGCACATCATATATTTAACGAAAAAAAATACTAAAATATACCATGTAAAAATAAGAAACTTGATTTATAGTCATCTGTATATTCCGGTTAACTAATTTTATTAATTTTTGTTTTCTTCCCCTAAAAATTTTCTGAACGCTAAATAAAGAGTTGTAATAGTGGCGTGGCTGCATGATTGATGATCAGCGTCGTTGCGTGGTTATTGACCGGGTCATGACGATGTGGCTACATAGTCGGTGATTAGTGTGACAAGGGAATTTAATTTTGATTATTGGTTTTTAATAATCCATATGACAGCATCTAAAGGATAAAGGATAGGAATCGAGAATCGAGAATCGCAAGTGGAGAGGATATATATTCGTCTTGGGAATAAAGAATAAAAATAATGGGATCTTTGTGAATTGTAATTACTTTTGTTTTAATTCTATTTTTTTAAATAACTTAAATTAAAAATTTTAAAAATAATAAAGATTATGAGTAAAAAATTCTATGGCTTTTAGCCCATTATAGAAATAAATAGTAAAGGACTTGTATTTATTCAAAACCATACTTAATTAGAGTTGTCATTTTAACAACGTGAAAGAAAAGTCTAGGAGAAAAAAAATAAAAATACAAAAGTTGGTTTTAATTCTAAATTACTAAAAAATGAAAATTTTATCTTAGTAAAATTTATCTAACTAAATATGCATTTATAGTATTTTAATTTCTTGCGTTGTTATTAGCAACCCATTAAAGGTTGTGAATGGGATTTGATTACTCCTATTTCATAGGAAAATAGCTTAAGTTGTTAATATTATTTTAATTTTAATTTTAATATATTTCAAAATTTCAAACTAAGTGGACTTGTCAAGTCTACGGGCATCAAACTGCCATGGACCAATAAACCTATTGGGTCCACACACTTTGGCCTCATTAGGCTAAGTTCAACTCAAGACGCAACCTATGTCCTAGTCTAATTATACATCACTATATATATTTTTTCTTTGGTGATATAATTCGGTGGGGTAAATTATTCTACACCCTTAAATTTTTTAGAAATCAACACTTAAATTTCTAAAATTGCTGTAGGACCCTTTTTTTTCATCTGCTATTGGCATAAGAGTAGGGGGTAGCTAGACAAATACATGATGGGTTGTGACCCACTTTCATTAAAAATCCATTATAGATGGGTCCCATGACCTACTTATGTAAGACGATGGCAAATCACCATGACTTTACAAGTGTAAATGGTTGCTCAAGTATAAGGGATGAATGGCAACCATGTTAGTGGGGTCAAGTGACTCTTTCTAACATGTTTGTCGGCTACCCATTGCCCTTGTGTGGCTAGCGATGATCACATATTTTTTCATCTTTTTAGTAATTTTTTAACATTTCCTAATAGAATATATAACATGAGGAAAACACACATAGGTGGTTAACACATAAAAAAAGTGAGTCACACAGTTATTTAACGAGTTTAAATTGACTTTGAGAAAGTGGAGGATTTATACAATTTTAAAAGTTTTTAGGGAATATCCATATAATTTATTTAGTTAAGTGTTATATAAATTAAGACTAATCAAAACATGTACTGAAATGATTGCAAGCTAACTAATTTTTCAAACTACTTGCCTAATTGTTTTGTTGGTAAATTTAATAGTATAATAATATCTTAAAATCACTTCTTTCTTTCTTTCTCTTTCTTTAAGATAATCAAATGGAATCTAATTTTCATACTATCAGCATAGAAATATACTCCTACTTTGTATGGGTTAAGAAGAATGGAACATCATCCTGAGTTATTTTTTGCTTATATCATATTTGCAAAATGATTGTATTTTTTTTCCTCTATCATGTTAGTATAATATCTTTATCTATTTTGTTTTTAATTTGTATGTAATAATAGAAAAAAATTGAAATAAAATAAATTAAATAAGAGTACTTAAGCTAGACAAAAATAAAATCAAAATATGAAAATAATAAGCTCGAGTCAAATGGAAGTAAAAAGGACTTAGTAAAAGGGGCAACATGGTCATTTTACAAGGAAGCCCACTTTCCTTCTAACCCTTTTTACCATATTGTGTAATATAGAACCTTAGGAGAGGAAGGCACCTATGCTATTAGGCAATCTAACAAAATTATACACAAAAGGATAGTGTGAGAAACTTTGATTGTTGGAATAATCTAAACCATGTCAAAATGACTTGGTATCCATAGTAATAGGATTTGGGTGATTGTTCACGAGACAACAATTTGAGTAAGTCCTTTAAATCCTGTGTAATTAGAGTGAAATTTAGGGTAATGTTGTTGTATACTAAGTGTAGGAGTATAATAATTCCAAATGTAGAAAGGATTATAGGATAACTGTGATTAGGGATTTGGAATTTTGGAGAGAAGTTTTGTTTTAACAAAAATTGAGAATTCCAAAAGTACTTAGTCCACAATACGGTTGTGTTGCACTCGTGTACTTCAAGCACACGATTGCTTAGGAGACTTACACGACCATGCCAATAATCATAAAGTGAACAGTATGGTATACAAGCAAGAGACATAGCCATGTATTAGCCTATGTCCTTCCACTTCGATGAAACACGCTATTTACAAATGAGAACATGCCCATGTACTTGGACATGTTGGACCTATGTTTTCTAAAGTTGAGTTTTCTACTAAGTTTCAATTCCTAAATTCTCCTAACCTATCAAATACCTAAAAGTGGATTAAAGGAGTTGTTATAGGTTCTCTAAGCTTACGTGTTTGTTAATTTGAATAGGTTTAAGGATTAAGGAGGTGCAGAGTTGTAAAGAGGTCGTTCATTGTTTATCAAGTACATGTATACCATGTTTCTTGTTTGTGCATGTTAGGTTAGAAATATAAACCAATTTAAATTATAATTGAAATTGATTATTTGTATGATTATGCTTGGCTGAGCTCGAGGAATTGAGAATGTCAATGATTACAGGGTATCACCTTGATGATTGGTATTTGATGTTGTCCCTAGTGGAGTCATATACTGAGATGATCTAGGTAAATTTATGATGTTTGAACTCATGGACTTATGGATGGGGAGCACCACTATCATATATGTATATATGTATCATAAAGACTTATGGAATCTTAGACTCATGGACAATGGGGAGAACCCATTTCCGTATATATGTATGTACATGTATGGTGTGTATTTGGGGCTTGTGTTGCTGAGAGTTAAGTGTTAGAATAATCAATATCAAAGAAAACAATTTGGTGCTTGAATATCTTGTTTGCATCATGTTTGTGTTTATAATTTGGCATGACATACCTGTGATGTTGTCCCTAGTGGAGTCATATACTGAGATGATCTAGGTAAATTTATGATGTTTGAACTCATGGACTTATGGATGGGGAGCACCACTATCATATATGTATATATGTATGATAAAGACTTATGGAATCTTAGACTCATGGACAATGGGGAGAACCCATTTCTGTATATATGTATGTACATGTATGGTGTGTATTTGGGGCTTGTGTTGCTGAGAGTTAAGTGTTAGAATAATCAATATCAAAGAAAACAATTTGGTGCTTGAATATCTTGTTTGCATCATGTTTGTGTTTATAATTTAGCATGACATACCTGTGTGGTTGTTGGTATACATTGTATTAGGCTTTAGCTTACCCCTCGTAAGGCCCATTTTCAACTGTAGGTACTTCTTGTGAGATTGTGAGGCATGATGAGGTGCTAGTAAACACAAGCCAAGACTTAGATAATGTTGATGTAGAATATGTGTATTATGAGGAATAATAGGCAGGTGAAGAGAAAGGTAATCATTAGATGATTTTGTTTAGTTGTGTTATGCTTGAGACTTATATTGTACTTGAGTTTTAAATGCTTCCATTATTGTCAATTGTAGGAGATAGACTCCAATTTAAATTTGGTATGAACAATTTGCACTTTGTAGTTTCATTATCGTATGTAGATATTGAGTGGCACTTTGTAGAGCCATTCAATAATATATGTGGAGATTTCATTAATGATGTTGAGGTGATTTTCTATATGTATGAAGTTTTAGTATATTCTAAGCCTTTGCATGTCTTTAGCTAGTGATGATACGTAGCGGGCTATATTCACTCTAAGTTTCGGGGTATTATAGCTTAAGTGGTATTAGAGCCTTGGTTTATTCATCTATAGATTACTTAAGAATGAAATTTGTAGGATAGTGAGGTGTGAAGAGAGTGGGTGATAAATGGGTCTGATGATTATGGAGAGATAATTTCCTTTCCATAATTATTGTTGGAAATTCAATATCTTAAGGTAGCTCCTATTATTATGTGTCTCCTTATCTTGTAAATGGTTTTTTGTAGAATGCCTAGGAGAATTTCTAAACTAGGTTTGACATCAGGTATTACACGCGATGCTTCTAGTAATCGAGCTCCACCTAAACAGCTTTAGATGGTTTAAGAATGAGTGAAGACCACACTGCATAGTTGCTAGATGCGATTAATACCTTAGTAGGAGTAGTAGCACAGTAACAACAGTAGATACATGAACTACAAATGTTAAGTGGTAGAGAAAGATAGATGATGTTAGAGGTTAGAGATAGGTTGGTTGGGCTAATAAGTTTTGATCAATTCATAAGATTGGTTAGGGAGTTTAGGCCCAAGGTAAATAACCCACTACATGCTGAGTAGTGGATTGAAGAACTGGAGAAGACTTTTGTAGCATTCAAAGTCCTAGAAGAGTAATAGGTAGACTATATTATGTATTTACTAAGAGGCTCAGATTTAGAGTGGTGGTCTAGTGTATTAAGATTAACTATGGGACACATCACCTAGGAGGGTTTCAAATAGATGAGCTAAGATTAGTACTTCCTAAGTAGCATACGGGATAAAATGGAGGTAGTAAACTACAATTGTCACCAAGGAAAATGATCTGGAGAAGAATACGAGGTAAAGTTAAACTGCCTAATTAAATTTATGCTAATAACCTTCAAAACAGATAGGAGGTTTAGGGCTCATAGATTTATGTAAGGTTTGGAGCCCACTCTATAGTATGAAGTGGGTTGTTCGAATTAAGCACATACTTTGAGGTGATGAACAAGGCCAAGTTCCTAAAATAGAGCCATAAAAGGATTGATGAGATGATGACACAAGAGATAAGAGTGGCATTAAGGAAGAGACCTACTTAGGTAGTTGTTATACAAGAGAAGGGTAAGAAGCTTCAAACCTTCCAAACCAGACTTATGATCATTGTAGCACCCTCCTCTTAGGCTAGAACTTCCCTAATTAGACATGTTTGCAAATTTGCTAGATACTATAGGCTACATGAGTTGAGTGAGTGTAAGTGGCTAGAGGGTACCTATTTCTCATGTGGAAAGACAGTATACAGTAGTAAGACCTGCATAGAGAGATCAATTCCTCTTACCTTCTATTAGTGCTGTAAATAGAGGGGTTATAGAGTGATAGATTGGCTAAATTTGAGAGGGTAGACTATGCCACCAACACAGACAAGGAGAAACCAAATTGTGACCTAGGTTGGCAGACCTTAGCCAATAGGAATAAGACAAAGAGTGTTAACTTGAGTATTTACATTGCAACATTATGATATACTAGACATGGAAACTTTGGTAAGTATGCTATTAGCACATTCTACTAGTGCTTATGTCTTATTTAATACTAATGGAACACATTCATGTGTGTTTAGTGGCTTTAGACATATTTATAATATTCATGCTAAGGTGTTGAATGATACGTTGAGTATGAGTACACCTATGGGTGTAGGTATAGGATTAAATAGAATATGTAGAAAGGTCAGTATTAAAGTGCAAAGTGGGGTTCCATTTGCAAACCTTCTGGTTTTGGAGATGATGGATTTTGATGCGATATTAGGAATGGATTAATTGTTTAGACATTACACAACCATTATTTATCATAGTATGATAACCCATTTTAGCACACTAAGAGAAGAACCCTTTTGTTTCAAGATGGAAACATAAAGACCAAACAGATTGCCTATGTATGAATTGTGGGGTAAGAGCATGGTAGCTTCAATAGTGGTTGAATTTGGCAATGTTGTGAGAATTGATTAGGTACATGTTGTGTGAAAGAATTCACATAAGTCTTTCTTGAAGACCTACTAGGTCTACACCTAGCTAGAGAGATTAAATTTGGTATAGACATGGTACTTGGTATGGCTTTGATATCTAAATGCCCATACAGTATGACACCTACTACGTTGGTAGAACTAAAGAAGTAGTTATAAGAATTACTGAATAAGAAGTTTATTTGGCCTAGTGTCTCACCCTAAGGTGTGCCTATGCTATTTGTGAAGAAGAAGGATAGTAGTATGAGATTATGTATTGACTAACAAGATTTGAATCAAGTTACCATTAAGAATAAATACCCCTTTCTAAAGTTAGATGATTTGTTTGATTAACTACAAGGGGCTTAAGTCTTCTCAAAAATCAACTTGAGACCTGTGTATCATTAGTTGATGACTAAGAAGGAGGACATTCAGAAAACTGCCTTTAGGACATGATATACGCATTATGAGTTTCAAGTAATGCCATTTGGACTCACGAATGCATTGGTGGCTTTTATGGACTTGATGAATCGAGTATTTTGAGAGTATTTAGATGAATTTGTCATTGTGTTTATAAATGACATTCTAATATACTGTAGGAGTGAAGAGGAGCATGAGCAACATTTGAAGATGTTGTTAAGTAAATTGCAAACAAAGATACTATAAGCAAAATTCAAGAAATGCAAGTTTTGGCTTAATCAGATAACTTTCTTAGGCCATATAATCAGTAAAGAAGATATATCTATAGACCTTGAAAAAATAAAGGTAGTAAATGAATGGCCTAGATCAAAGATAGCAACAAAGCTAAGAAGCTTCTTGGAGCTAGCAAGGTATTATGAAAGGTTTGTCGAAGGATTTTCTAAGTTGGCAACCCCTTTAACTGGATTAACTCAAAAGGGGGTGAAGCTTGAATGGGATGATAGATATGAAACAAGCTTTGTAACATTGAAGGAGAGACTAATTTAAATACCAATTTTAGGATTACTTATTAGTGGTGAGGAGTTTGTCATATTTAATGATGCATCTATCCATGGGTTAAGATGTGTATTGATGTAAAATGAGAGGGTTATAGCATATGCATCCTAACAGTTAAAGCCCTATGAGAAGAACTACCCTACACATTATCTAAAATTGATTGTAGTAGTCCTTATAATCAAATTGTGGAGACATTACTTATATGGAGAGAAGTACAAGATATTCACAAATCATAAAAGTCTTAAGTACATCTTTACTTAGAAGCAGTTAAACTTGAGATAGAGATGATGGTTAGAGTTGATAAAAGATTATGATATTGAAATCTAATATCATCTTAGAAAAGCGAATGTAGTTACCAATGCACTCAGTAGAAAAAGACATAGTAATTTGGTAACTCTAATCATAACTCAATGGAACATATTAGAAGACACATAAAGATTAGAACTAGAAATTATAACCTAGGATGTTGGGGCGAGATTAGCCAGTTTACGTATATAGCTTACATTGATGGATAGGATAAAAGCCACACAAGCTGATGATGTGAAAATGTAGAAAATTAAGAAATAGATGGAAGAAGGAAAGGTGATGGAGTTTATTGTAGATGGAGAAGGAGTACTAAGGTATAGTCAAAGATCATGTGTTCCAAGTGTATCTAAAGTGAAGAATGAAATAATGAAAAAAGTACATTATTCTAGGTATCTTGTTAACCTTAGAACTACCAAGATATATAAAGACCTGAAATTTCATTATTGGTGGAAGAATATGAAGTGGGGAATTGCAGAGTATGTATCTAGGTGTTTAACCTACCAACAAATCAAAATAGAGGATCATAAACCCACTAACGAGTTGTAACCTCTATAGATACCTGAGTAGAAATAGGAGAATGTGACCATCAATTTCATCATAACATTAGCTAAAACTATGACTAAATTGGACACCATATGGGTAATCATAGACAAACTCGGTAAACTTGCCCAATTTATACCTATAGGTATTAGGTATAAACTCAAGAAGTTAGCCCAATTGTACATCAAAGAAATTGTGAGGTTATATAAGGTATTAACCACGATAGTGTCCAATAGAGATACAATATTTGTTGGGAGATTTTTGAGGAGTTTACATAAGGCATTCGGAACCAAATTGTAGTTTACACAAGTCATTGGGAACCAAATTGCAGTTTAGCACAACTTTCTACCCACTCATACTTATACATATACATTTGTAAGCCGCCATACTTGTATATATATATATATATATATATATTATTGACGATTCTACTATTATTGAAATTATTTTTTCTATTATACTTTCTTATTATCTTTACGAGATTAGATTCAATATTCACCATTTCCATAATCACAAGGGTATTTTAAAACATATAAAGGGACAGCTCATTTCTAAATTTATTTCGTAAAATGAAATTTGCCAAATTAGGGGATTAAAATTTGTTTACCATGAAGTTAATGCTTTAGTCCAAAAAGCACAGTAAACCTATAAGCACAATATAACTTCTTCATCTATGTCACATGTATATATACAATTGCATAATAGCATTGCATTGTTTTCATATTGCAATTAAGATTATAAAAATTAGGTACTATATTTTATCATCAACGATATCATATTATATAAAAGAATTATTTTTACTAGTATGTTAAATAATATATTTATCTTATGAATCTATAAAATTATGACCGTTCACTTATTGAGTTTCACTAATAATGTTTTCAACTTTGACTATGTTTCTTTTATTGAGGACTTGTTATTATCATAATTTTGTTTAGGAAAATTACTAAGTAGGTTTCTAAACCAATTTTAAAACTTTGAAATTGTTAATTTGGATTTTGAAAACATTTTGACAATTCACTTGGTTTTTTAAAACTTTTAAAGGATTTTTAGTTTAAGAGAAAAAGCACAAATAAAATCTGATACGTATCTAAGTCCTAGGCTTAAAGGACACACAAATATAGATAGAGTCACAAGTGGCTCCTATAAGGGTCCTAATACAATATTAAAACATAAATAGTATGTCTATGAAAACAAGAAATTAATAGTAGTCAAAATTTTTGAGATTTAAGTCCTCGAACTTATCCCCTTCTTCGAGATCGAACCTTATTAAATTGTACAAGAGATTAGAAAAAGAATAGTGAGCTAAAAGACCCAATATACAATAATGCAAATACATACACAGATGTTAAACAAGCCTACACACTAATGTAGTAAACAATCATACAATTTATTAAATTATCTTATTAAAGTAAACAACTAGTATAGGAGTACTCATGACTCCAAACAACATGATAGGGCACTTAAGGTCCAATTCCATTGCAATGATAATTAAGGGTTAATAGGAGCAGCTAGACTCTACATTATCGA
>JBBMOL010000630.1:0-115489 GCA_037954665.1 Laguncularia racemosa
TTTTGTCCTTGGCAGGTTTTTGAAATGTCTTTCCGAAGGAACTCCAAGGCAGGTAGATGAGTTAAGGAGAAGGGATACATGAGAGAAGGAAATGAGTCTAATGTAATCCCCTGTGAATTTGGTGCCTAAGAAGGATGGGACATGGAGGATGTGTGTTGACTGCCGCGCCATCAATAACATCACAGTAAAGTATCGTCATCCCATTCATCGTTTAGATGACTTCTTAGATTGGTTATATGAGTATAGTGTCATTCCTCATGAGCCTTAGATAGACATGTCCATAGATTTTGTGTTAGGATTATCTAAGCCTAGGCATGGTCGAGTTTCCCTATTTTTGTGGTTGTGGATAGGATTTCTAAAATGGTTCATTTTAGTCCTTATCATAAAACTGAGACGCTATACACATTGTTGATTTGTTCTTTAGAGAGATAGTGCGTCCGCATGGTATACCTAGTAGCATTGTTAGTGATCGGGATGTAAAGATTTCGAGTCATTGTTGGAGAGTATTGTGGGAAAAGTGGGGAACAAAAACTAATGTTTTCAACTATCTGTCACCCAAAAACTGATGGGCAAATTGAGGTGGTTAACAGGACTTTAATTCAATTGTTAGGGGCAATCATAGAGAAGAACATTAGGACTTGGAAGGATTGCCTACCATTTGTGGAGTTTGCATGTAATAGGGCTTTAAATAGCATTATTCATTGTTCATCATTTGAGTTTGTGTGTGGTTTTAAACCCACTGGATCCTATTTACATCTTGCCATTGCAACCTAACAAGTTTGTGAGTTTGAAGCTGATTCTAAGGCAGATTTCTTAAGAAGGCTAAACATTGAGCGAAGAACTGAGCAGTATGTGAAACAAGCCAACAAGGGTAGTTGACAAGCTATTTTTGAACCTGGAGATTGGGTTTGGGTTCACATGCGCAAAGAGCGAATTCCCGTACAGCGTAGATCTAAAATACTTCCTAGAGGCGATAGACCAATTCAAAGTCTTGAGCGCATCAATGATAATGCATACAAGAAAGATCTACTAAGTGAGTATCTAGTAAGTGTCACATTTTATGTTACTGATCTTAGTCCATTTGATGCAGGCAATGATTTGAGGACAAATCCTTTTCAAGAGGAGGGGAAAACTGATACGAACGCCGCCAACCCGTGACGAAACCTAATACCAATACATTCGGAAAATTCATTGCCTAAGACGCCCAAACACCTAAAGTGGAAACTGCGTCCCATTGTCTATAAGCGAGACAAGAACCTTGGTATAAAAATGAAGATGCCACAATTGGGATGAAAGACCGATTGATAAGTCGGGATGAATGCCACAGAAATCAATCCGATAAGATCGAATTAGTTCTTGAAGAACCAAGAGAGGTGCCTCTCAAAAGTGTTTAATGTTCAAAGATGTATAATCTTAGTTGTTCTAAACCCTAGGAGCTTTTACTAGGGTTACAATTTATGTAAAAACAAGTCCAAAACGACGTAGTTTCGTTAAGTGACATAAAAACGCGAAACAGAACAAGCTGGCTGATAGGGGATACACGGCCGTGTACACGCCCATGTACTTTGGCTGTGTACCTTTCTGTGCAACTTCTGGCAACATATACGCCCGTGTACTTTGGCCGTGTATCTTTCTGTGCAACTTCTGGCAACATATACGCCCGTGTACTTTGGCCGTGTATCTTTCTGTGGATTTGCTTGACTCCTATACGGCTGTGCCTTGAAAGTAAAAACGCCCTCTTCAACCCGTATCCAGTATAACTTGTACAAAGGCAAGGATCTTCCCATCGTTGTTCCAACCATTCCAACTTCATGTTTTGCTCCAATCCTTTCCGGCTTCATGGACAATCTTTATCAACCCGTTAAGTGCTTTCTTGAATCGTTTTGGCTCGATTTCTTGTGATCGGTCCAGGCGGCACTTCAAGAGGATCCACATTTCGTCTTTCGGGCTTGGCTCTCATCATGGATCTCATCAAAAAGTGTTCCTGAAAATCCCCTTTAAAGGGTTTTAGCTACTCCAAAATGTCCCATTAAACCTCCTCCATGCGGACTCCCTCACTAGTAATTCTCTTAAAGAACAAATTGGAATGCATAGTTTACTCTCCTTAAACAAGAATCCTTCATATTTATAAAACTTATGATACGCTCAGAATGTATATATAAAATGGGAGCATAAATTGTGGCAAGTGCACTAGTCGTATCAAGTAATAAAGTGGTAAAAAAAAATGTTGATTCCACGAGGACTACAAAGTACTAAGACTTATACTAGCTCAAATTGATATTTAGGCAATGGAAAGAAGGTCGATTTCTCTATTTGATTGAAGACTAAAATAAAATGCAAATTGATGATTTTGAGAATCTTGAACAAATAAACTTTTCAATTAAGAAGGTAGGAATTAAGAATTCACCCTAGACAAGTTAGTCAAATTGCCATCATGCTATAATAATCCTTAATCATGTGGATATTCATACGAAATTAACAAAACCCCAAATTAATCTTAGCTTCTGCTATAAAAATTAATAGAGGAATCATATTTACAATCATAAACTTTCCAGTTATATGAATGACTAATACCCCAAATCAATCTCTCCTAATCCCTTAGAGAAAAATCAATTAGAAGCATTGCATTAATATTAAAATAATTTCTAACAAAAGTGACTAACTCAGCTTCCGCTATGTTAATTACTCATTATCAAGAATTTCTTTGAACCTAATTCCCCTTCTGTGTCATCAACGTTCCATAAATCTAATTCAATTAAGAAACAAAGAATTATAGCAAAAAGATTATAATATGAATATTCCCACATGCCTAATAATTCTATAGCAATAACTACAATTATCATTCTACCAGTCTAGGGTTTCATCCCCTTCCCACCAAAAGAAATTAGAACATCATGGAGATAACAACAGAATAACAATTGATAGAAGCACATGCAATACGATTCATTGTAATGATAATAATATTACTCAATTGCATAAATAATCAACAATTTAGAGATCACCAATCTGGTAACACAAATTGTTTGAAGATCCTCAATTGCAAAACTTCCCCAAAGCTTTAAGAATCAATAACTCAATCTCCACGAATGATTTCTCTCCACTCAATTGAACAATTCAGGCTTGAATACAAAATTCTCCCAGAAGAACTCTTTTTAGGTCAAAAAATTGGCAAAAGGTACCTCTGTTTATTGCAACAAGGCTATTTATATCAAAGGATAGACGAGACAATTTGTCAGAAAGAAAGCCGGCCCAAAGCCGGATCAAAGTCGGTGGCCTTGGATGTAAGTCGGCTGTGAAGGTCGGCGGCCTTGATGTAAACCGGCTGTGAAGGCCGACGGCCTTGGATGTAAAAATTAGTCCAACTTCCAATGCTTCCATGCCAATCTTTCTATGTGCTCCACTTATATCTTGAATCTAAGTCCTCAAATACCTGAATAATCAAAATACATCCATTAAGTACCATCTTCCCATGAATTCCATAGAATCCATTGAATTTCATAAATCATACTATAAAAATATGAGTAAAATTTGCCTTTATCAACTTCTCCACACTTAAACTTTTGTTTTGTCCTCAAACAAAATAAAACCAATGACGAAATCTAAAATTTAGAGTATAAAACAATTACTTTCACTAAATACAAGCATCTTTTCTTTCACGATCATAACTTGCAATTTCGGTGCTACCACTCTAACCAACTGGGTTTATGTAATTAGAGTACTATAATTAAAAATAAATATCTAATCCAAACAAAACAAACTTATGCCCGAGTGTTTAGCAAAGAATCTTAACTGAAAAGTAAATACTCAATCCTATAAAGAAAAACACCCATTTAAACTTCACTAGCCATTAGCAAGTATACGATCCTTCCTATCACTTCTTTGAACAAGTCAACACAAAATGAAAGCATATGGTATCACATTCCCTTCCTAGATTTTCTCTCCTTTTTATTATAAGTCCCATGTACTATGATTGGCATTCACTAAAACTCTTCTCTTTTTTTTTTTTTTTTTGAAGTTCATGTTTTGAACTTTTGCTTCTCCGCCCTTATCGCCATAGTGAGATCACTGAGTTGGCACATCTCGGGCTCATCACCCAAGTGACCAGGTTTTAAAGGGACCCCATCGGACTCCCCTCACTCTAGCATTTAAGTTTGGATACTCTTAACTCAATTACCTGAGTCATTGGAGTAAGCCAACTCATTTCGTTTGAATGCTGCAAACAGAACTAAGACTTTTTTTTTTTTTTAAAGGAGTCACTAAGCGAGGAGTTTCCCCTACCTCTTTCATCAGGTGTTGACAAGCTTTCAAAGTAACTTTCAAGACAATATGCAAGCTAAAGAAGTGACTCGAAGTAGACCTGCTTATCTTTCCCTTAAGGACTCGACTCACTTTCAAAAATCCAATTCTAGAGCTAAAAACAAGGGGAATTTTGTATTATAAGGATTTTTCTACTTGATTTTAATTTCGTATTTCTCATCACAACAGCAGGTGAGTAAGGCACCAAAGCAAATCCAAATTTTCAATTAAAACATAACAGATGCTATCAGCAATACTCTTTTTAAACTATCTAGATTTCAGTCAACAATTTTCACAAAATTATTATTATTATTATTACTATTTTGTTTTGCCTCAAATTTGCCATATACTGGACAATTATCAATCAAGTGACAGAAAAGTTCAAGCATTGGATGTCATAAGATTAAATCACAGATTTTACACATCAATCATTTACTCCATTCCAATTCTATTTCCTATATGCCTCCCCACACTTATATTGAATGGTGTCCTCACTGTTCCTAAGGCAGCTCAAAATAAAGAAGGAATATCAGTATATAAAAGGGAAAAACTGTTATTTCCCCTAGTGTCCATGTTTTGAAAGCAACAGAAGAGAATTCCCACCATGCAATCAGTGAAGAGTCATCTTGTCAAGATCATCCCTGTGTTCACAAACTCAAAGAGAAAAAATAAAAACATAAAGTGAATTCTATCCTACGGTCCAGATTAACAACGGAGGATAAAAGTCTACCCAATCAAGTGGGTGCTCAAACATATCTATACAATCCGCAAAGCAAAATATATGAAACAAAACAAGAGGCTTGAGCCACTAGGAGCTTTAATTTTCTTAATCCTCTTCTTCTTCAAACTCTCCTCAACAGAAGTCTCATAATGTATCTCCTCTGTAGCTGCTGGATTGATGCAAGAAATGGCAGATTTCAACATGCTGACCAAAGTGATCCTAAACTTCTTGTTTTTCTTATGCTCAGCTTGGATTTCCTCTTTGATTTCCCTAATATCTGCGCTCAATTGCTCATAGTCATTAACAGGAAGAGGAAAAGAGGAAGAAGCTCCTTCAGTAGGGGTAGTTCATGAACTCCTCCAGTATCAGCTGGCTCTAATTTGTTGGCTATCTTCCTTAATCCCCAAGACTGAAATGGTCCAGCAGAGATTGGCTTACATGGTATGCCCTCATCATCATTAGGTTGCTGAAAAATACCCATACCCTTTAATAATGCCGTTATGTAACCACCACAAAAGATGAATTGCGTTCGTGTATCTCCCACTTGCCTATCAAAGAAATTAGCCACCTCTACACCAACGTCAATGTGGTAACCTGAAAGGATGCCATAAAGATAGAACATGTCAAAACTGGTCACCTTACTGTGACTGGTCTTCTTACAGTAGATTGTGTGGGCTAAGATGTGATGGAGCAACTTGCTCTCCATAGCAGCGAAAATAGAGTGGCTAAGGACTTGGAGGGGATAAAATCAACAACCTTTAGGCGGATTATCTGGTACCAAAAAGTTTCAGCTGTCATATTCTTAGGCCAAGTGGTGGGTAAGGGGTTCTCAGGTTCTGGCTCCTCATAAAATCCCAAAAAGAATCCAATCTGTTTCAATTCAATGGTATGAATTTCTCCATAGGCCTGGAAGGTCATGTAAGAATAATTCTCCTTTTTATTTATCTTGACAGTGGATAGGAACTCGATGGTGATATCCTTAAAAGTTGGTTCTTTAATCACAAAGAGTTTGAACCAGGTCTTGTCTTTAACTACCTGGTTGATTCTCTCTTCCATTCCATATTCATTGTATCAATCCCCAATCCAAGTATTGATGATTCAAAAGTGTGGTTTTAAGTAACTTTTTCTTCCTTTCCTGGGCATATTCCAGAGTTGATAGCAGATGTCGCTGTTGTCTTGAAGATGATGATCCAGCAGCCTTATGCTTTTTCCTCATTGGCTGGAGCTTTTTGGGTGGCATAACCTTCATAGCAAGAGAAAAAATAAATGGATTGCGTAATACAAAGACTAGAACAGAACAAGGAAAGGTAATCATAACACAAGTCCATCTTGAATATGATTCACCTCAAGCTAGTGATATGCTGACATTTAGGATGCCTACAACATGATAATCATGACACTGTATCAACTAAAACTGTAAGCATGAAAACTGTTCAGTGTACAACATGCCACTGAGATCATGTTTCTTACATTGGTACTTAAAAATCAAGGCTGGCAGCCTAAGTGAGGCGGCCTAACTTTTAACGAACGCGGGAAAACATTTTTGAAGAATCAGAAGTCAAGGAAATATGATCGTTAGAACCATATATGACCTCATAAACGAAGTACAACATAATCCCATAACTGAAGACATGAATCTCTCATAGAAGAAAACGCATGCAACCCACTTTTCACCAAGAATTTCAGCTCATGATCAGATTGTGCACAATGAAACAATGGGGGTACAATAAGCCAAAAGTAACCACAAATACTTGAAGTAGTAGTAGTTAATTTTCTCTAAAACACAAAAGCCCCAATTTCTAAACATCTAAAAAATTCAGGTAAAACCTAATTTAGAATCATAATATTGAGTTTTAATGAAATCTAACATAGAAGCAAGTGTAAATCCATATTCATGTAAGTGTACAAACAACCGCAACTTCAAAAACCAGCCCCTTAACAATCTCAGCAAACTCAAGAACTCCATTCATTGCAAGATGGATAGCACACAACCGAAGAGAAAGGAGAAGAAAGAAATCACTTACTTGTTGAGGATATCCACACAAATGTAGCCTAGGTGAGAGATGATGATGGAAGATGAAGTGAGAATGAGTGTGTGCGTGTGGTGTGAGAGGGTGAGAAAGAGGGAGAGAAGCACCCTGGTTCTGTTGCCGAGAAGGGGAGATGGGATAGAAGTTGAGAGAAGGGAGAATGAGAGAGAGAGAGAGAAGCACCCATATACCTGCGGAAATGGGCAAGGCCGGCTCCCTGGAGCTTTACCCCGCGGCCTTTACGGCTGGCGTTCCAAAAACATTTGCCATCCTCAAGGCCGCCTAAAGGCTGGCGGCCTTTAGTGTTGAAATTGCTGGCCTTGTTTAAATGAAGGCCACCAGCTTTCCAGCGGCCTTGAATCATGTTTCCTTCTTCTTCTTTTTTTTTCATTGAAAAAATAATAATAATAAAAAAAAAGATAAATAAAATCAAAACTATTGTATACCAATTTTCCGCATGGGCTGCCTCCCATGAAGCGCTTAGTTTATAGTTGCTGGCCCGACTTTAATGGTCCTCACGATGGATTTCTCAGATCCACAGAAGTGGTCTCTTTATCAATGTTGTACCCTTCATAAAAATGCTTGAGAAGACTGTCGTTTACTTTAAAAGTGCGGTTATCTTTTGCTTTCAACTCAATGACACCATAAGGAAAAACATTGGTAATAACAAATGGTCCAGACCATCGGATTTCAGCTTACCTGGAAACAGCTTCAATTGAGAGTTATACAATAAGACCTTTTAACCAGGTAAGAACTCTCGCTGTAAGATGTTCCTATCATGCCATCGCTTTGCTCTCTCCTTGTAAATCCTCGCATTTTCATATGCTTCTTCTCTCATCTCAGCCATCTGATTCAATTGGAGCAACCTCTTTTCACCTGCAGCTTGCAACTCAAAGTTAAGGTATTTTATGGCCCAGTATGCCTTGTGCTCAAGCTCTACAGGTAGGTGACATGATTTACCATAAACAATCTTGTAGGGGGACATTCCAATAGGGGTTTAAAAGTTGTTCTATAAGCCCACAATGCATCATCAAGTTTTAAAGACCAATCCTTTCGGGATGCATTGATAGTTTTCTCTAAGATACGCTTTATTTCCCTATTGGACACCTTAACCTGTCCACAAGTCTGTGGATGATAAGAGGTGGCAATTTTATGAGTAACTCCATATTTTGACAATAAGTTTTCAAATTACCTATTGCAAAAATGCGATCCCCCATCACTTATGATAGCTCTAGGCACCCTAAATCTTGAAAATATATTCTTTTTCAAAAATCTAATAACTACCCTAGCATCATTAGTTTGTAGAGCAACCACTTCTACCCATTTGGACACATAATCAATAGCTAAAAGTATGTATTTATTTAAAAAAGAAGGGGGAAAAGGACCCATGAAGTCTATTCCCTACACATCAAAAAGCTCAACTACAAGAATATTGTTTTGTGGCAATTCATGTCTTCTTGAAATATTGCCAGTCCTTTAGCATTGAGCACAAGTCATAATGAAGTTCCTGCAATCATGAAACAAACTGGGCCAATAAAATCCGCAAGATAAAATTTTTGCTGTTGTTCTTTCTACCCCAAAGTGACCTCCTGTTTCTTTGGAGTGATAGTGCTGTATTATGCTAAGCTGTTCAATTTCAGGCACACATCGTCTAATTACCTGGTCAGCATACGATTTAAACAAATACGGCTCATCCCAAAAATAATACTTCACATCATGCAAAAATATCTTTTTCTGTTGGAATGACAACCCATATGGTATGATTTTGCTAACTACGTAATTAACTATGTCGGCATACCAAGGTAATTCATGGATTTCTATTGCATGCAAATGCTCATCAAGGAATTTTTCATTAATGGGTGGTTCTAAACAATCATATTCTAAACGGGATAAATGATCAGCAACCACATTTTCACTTCCCTTTTTATCCTTAATTTCTAAGTCAAATTCTTACAGCAATAGAATCCAACGAATTAACCTGGGTTTAGCATTAGCTTTAGCAAATAAATACTTAAGAGCAGCATGATCTGTGTATGCTATTACTTTAGAACTATCAAGTAAGGCCTAAACTTGTCACAAGCAAATATCACTGTTAATAGCTCTTTTTCTGTTCTGGCATAGTTTTTTTGGGCCTCGTTCAAGGTTCTACTTGCATAGTATATAGCATGAAAGATCTTACCTCTTCTTTGCCCTAGCACTGCCCCACGGCATAGTCGCTAGCATCACACATCAGCTCAAATGGAAGCTCCTAATCTGGTGCAACAATCACTGGTGCAGAGCTGAGCTTCTCCTTCAATATATTGAATGCCTGCAAACAATTTTCATTAAACACAAAAGCAGAGTCTTTTTCAAGTAAATTACACAAAGGTTTAGATATTTTAGAGAAGTCTTTGATAAATCTCCTGTAGAAGCCAGCATGTCCTAAGAAGCTCCTGACTCCTTTTACTGAAGTAGGTGGTGGCAACTTCTCTATTACTTCCACTTTTGCCCTATTAACTTCAATCCCTTTTTCTGACACCTTGTGACCTAACACTATTCCCTCTCTTACCATAAAATGGCTTTTCTCCCAATTCAGAAGTAGGTTAGTTTCCTTACATCTTTTGAGCACACAGCCTAAATTTGTCAGACATGATTCAAATGACTTCCCAAAAACAGAGAAGTCATCCGTAAATATTTTAATAAAATTCTCTAACATGTCAGAAAATATAGACATCATACACCTCTGAAAAGTAGCAGGTGCATTACAGAGACCAAAGGGCATTCTCCTAAAGGCAAAAGTGCCATAGGGATAAGTAAATGTAGTTTTCTCCTGATCCTCAGACGCTATATGAATTTGATTATACCTAGAATAACCATCAAGGAAACAGTAATAATCATGCCCTGCGAGTTTTTCTAACATCTAATCAATGAAAGGTAAGGGAAAGTGGTCTTTACGGGTGGTATCATTCAATTTTCTATAATCTATGCAAACTTGCCACCCTGTCACAGTACGAGTTGGGATCAATTCGTTGGCATCATTTTTTACCATAGCCATGCCACCTTTCTTTGGCACTACTTGAACCAGATTAACCCATTTACTATCAGAGATAAGATAAATAATACCTGCATCTAGTAGCTTAAGCACATCCTTCTTGACTACCTCCTTGAGAGTAGGGTTGAGTCGTCTCTGTGGTTAAGCTGTGGGATTGCACTCGGCCTCCATCAATATTTTGTGAGTGCAAATCAAAGGGCTAATTCCCTTGATGTCCGCAACAGTCCACCCGATGGCTTCTTTATGTTCTCTCAGAACGCTTAGGAGCTGGTTCTCCTGATCATCTATCAAAGAAGAAGAAACTATTACTGGCAAAGTATCATTTGTTCCAAGATAAGCATACTTTAAATGACCAGGCAAAGGTTTAAGTTCAAGCACCAAGGGTTGTGTCAATGACGGCATTGGTTTCTTCTCAGTGGTCCCCAGCTCCTCATAGTGTCGAGTCTTGAATTCATAAACTTGTTCAGCACGTTCTTCTTGGGGTTCATCCTCATCATCACTCCAATCATCTAAATCTCTAAGAATCGACTCCATTGTATCCACACCTGCATTCTCTTCCATGAACTCACAGGAAAGCTCATCAACAATATCAATACCGTAGCAGGATTTACAGTCATCAAATTTCTTTGCAGCCTCATACACATTAAATGTGACTTGTTCATCCATAACTCTCAAAGTAAGCTTACCTTGTTCCACATCAATTAAGGCTTTACCTATTGCAAGGAACGGTCTACCAAGGATCATGGGTACCTCTTTATCCTCCTCCATCTCTAAGACTATAAAGTCAACTGGAAAGATGAATTTATCTACTTTCACTAGGACATTTTCCACAATCCCTCTTAGGTATTTGATGCTCCTATTAGCAAGTTGCAAGGTAACATGAGTTCCCTTGCACTCCCCAAGTCCCAATTTCCTGAAAATAGATAGAGGCATTAAATTTACACTTGCACCAGAGTCAATAAGAACTTTATCAAAATGAAAATTGCCTATGGTGCAAGGAACAGTAAAACTCCCCTGATCTCTTTGTTTTCTTGGAAAATTAGGTAAATCATTCTGTAAGATCATTGAACATTCCCCTGTAAGCATCACTGGTTCATTCCCCTCAATCTTTCTCTTCTTTGTGAGTAAATCCTTCATGAACCTAGCATATGATGGCATCTGCTGAAGTGCTTCTGCAAATGGGATGTTGATTTGCAGATTCTTGAAGACATCAAGAAATTTGGCAAATTAGGCATCCAGCTGCTGTTACTTCAATCTTCTTGGAAAAGGTATAGGAGGAACATAAGGTTTTACTTGTGATGAGTTTTGCTTTGTTTCCTCTACCTTTTCCGTCCCTTTATCTGTCTCTGAACTCTCTGCTGTGTTTTGATCTTATGTGTCAACTTTCTCCAACTCCCTACCACTCCTCAACATTATTGCATTGATACCTTTGGGGTTCTTCACAGTTTTGCTAGGCAAAGACCCAGATGGTCTATTGCTCAACTGTTGAGAGATTTGCCTAATCTGACCCTCTAGATTCCTGATTGTGGCTTGTTGATTCTGCAGCATGGTATCTGATGAGATCCATGATGAGAGCCAAGCCGGAAGAAGAAATGTGGATCCTCTTAAAGTGCCGCCTGGACCGATCATAAGAAATCGAGCAAAACGATTCAAGGAAGCACTTAACGGGTTGATAAAGGTTTTCCATGAAGCCGGAAAGGATTGGAGCAATCATGAAGTTGGAACGGATTGGAACAACCATGGGAAGATCCTTGCCTTTGTACAAGTTATACTGGACACGGGTTGAAGAGGGTGAGTACTTTCAAGGCACGGCCGTGTAGGAGTCAAGCAAATCCATAGAAAGATACACGGCCAAAGTACACGGGCGTGTATGTTGCTAGAAGTTGCACAGAAAGATACACGGCCAAAGTACACGGGCGTGTATTTCGCGTTTTTATGTCACTTAACTAAACTACGTCATTTTGGACTTGTTTTTACACGAATTGTAACCCTAGTATAAAAGCTCCTAGGGTTTAGAACAACTTAGAACATACGTCTTTGAACATTAAACACTTTTGAGAGGCACCTCTCTTGGTTCTTCAAGAACTAATTCGAACTTATCGGATTGATTTCCGTGGCGTTCATCCCGACTTATCAATCGGTCTTTCATCCCGATTTTGGCGTCTTTATTTTTATACCAAGGTTCTTGTCTCGCTTATAAACAACGGGTCGCGGTTTCCACTTTAGGTGTTTGGGCGTCTTAGGCAACGAATTTCCGAACGTATTGGTATTGGGTTTCGTCACGGGTTGGCGGCGTTCGTATCAGTTTGGTATCAGAGCTTAGGTTTGTCAAAACATCAAGTTCGGTTAAGGAAGGTAATATCAAAAACCCTAACTCCAATCGTTTATATCCATTGTTAGCATTTAATTCCGCAATATTAATCACGACCAAAAAAAAAGGAAGGGAAAAGAAAAGAAAAGAGAAACGTGATCAAAAGCCAAAAACAGGAAAAAAAAATTCGGATAGAAAAATAGAGGAAAATTTTACGAACCCTAAAGTTGGTTTTGAATTCTACGGAAGGAAATTGGTGTAGTTCGGGTTAGATCTAAGAGAATTGAGAAGAGGAAATTGGTGAGTGATATCATCGTTGTTTGTGAGAATACACGAGTGACTGTGTGATATCATCATTTGAGCGAAACACGTAAGGGAGTGTATCGTGAGGTTTAATTATATATATATTTGTGTCAGTACTAATCTTTTCTGCAGGAACTATGTCGAGACAACATTCTCCAGAAGGTGAGAGGGGAAGGTTTTATGCTAGGTTAGTAATTGAGGCATTGAGGGGAGAAATGAAGAGGATGTTCCAAGAAGGAATGGAACAAATTCATAAAACGGTAGAGCAAAGACTAGAGCAATCCACAAATGTATTCCAAGGGCGTAAGAGGGAGAGTCGTTCTAGGAGAGTACCGAGGGGTGGAGATGAAATGTCGGGTGATGACTTTGATAAGCCGTCTGTCGGGAGTTATAGAGGATATAGTGGTCGGAATAGAGGAACCAGAGATTGGGAAGATAGAGGAGATAGGAATAAAGAGGATGATTAATTGAGTGGCATAAAGATGAAGATTCCTCCTTTCCAAGGGAAGAATGATCCCGAGGCGTACTTAGAATGGGAGAAAAAGGTGGAGATGGTATTTGATTGTCACAACTATAGTGGGAGAAAGAAAGTAAAACTTGCTGGCATTGAGTTTTCGGATTATGCTATAGTGTAGTGGGATCAACTAATGTTGAATAGGAGAAGGAGTGGCGAGCCACCTATTGAATCTTGGGAAGAGATGAAAAGAGTGATGAAAAAGCGGTTTGTGCCTGCGTATTACTATCGTGAATTGCACAACAAGTTGCAAACTCTGAGGCAAGGAAGCCGAAGTGTAGATGAGTATTTCAAGGAGATGGAAGTCACTATGATTAGGGCAAATGTAGAAGAGGATAGAGAGGCTAAAATGGCTAGATTTCTTGCTGAGTTGAATAGAGAAATCTAAAATGTGGTGGAATTGCAGCATTATGTAAAGTTGGAGGATATGGTCCATATGGCTATAAAGGTTGAGAACCAACACAAGCGAAGAGGTAGTAGTAATGCACGGTTGCAATAGGGTAGTGGTTCATCCACTTGGAAGACTAACCAATGGAAGAAAGAAGAAAAGCCTTTACCCACCAAACCAAAAGGGGAGCTGAGGCAAGCGGGTTCTACTCTTGGTAATCAAGGTAACCCTGAATCTTTTACTTCTAGAAATCGTGACATTAGATGTTTTAAATGTCAAGGTAGAGGCCATATTGCTAGTCAATGTCCAAATAAGCGTGTGATGATTTTGCGTGATGATGGAGAGTATGAGACTGAGGGGGATAGTGAAGAAGAGGATATGCCTCCATTAGAGGATGCTAGTGATGATGAGGAGCCTACAATGGGAAGGCTAGTGGCAGTAGTGAAGAGAGCTTTGAATGTGCAGGTGAAGGAAGAAGAGGAGGTGTAAAGGGAGAATATATTTCATACTAGATGTTATCTAGGAGATCACATTTGTAGTTTGATTATTGATGGGGGAAGTTGCACCAATGTAGTGAGTAATTTTATTGTTGAGAGGCTGGGGCTCAAAACTATTAGACACCTTAGTCCGTATAAATTGCAGTGGTTGAATGATAGTGGTGAGACTAAGGTGAGTAAGCAAGCCTTGATTGGGTTTCGCATTGGTAGGTATGAGGATGAGGTGTTATGTGATGTAGTGCCAATGCAAGCAAGTCATGTATTGTTGGGGAGGCCATGGCAATTTGATAGGAAGATTGTGCATGATGGCTTTTCTAACAAGTATACGCTTGTTCACCAAGGGAAGAGCTTTAATCTTAAACTGCTAACACCTAAGCAAGTGTATGAGGACCAGTTGCAGCTACAATAGTCGTTTGCAAAACACAAGGTGAGTGAAAAGCAGAGTGAGAGTGAGAGAGCAAAAGACAATGAGAAGAAAAAGGAATATAAAAGTCAAGATCAAAAGGAAAAGGAGAGGAAGGCTGGAAAGAGTGTGAGAGGCCAAGTTGAAGGGGGATCAACTTTGGTAGTGAGTGAAAAGGAGAGGGCAGCCTTGCAAAAAGAGAGTTGTATGGCAAGAGCGAGTGTAGTAAGGAGAGCGTTAATGATGAGGCAACCTATGTTGTTGCTGGTTTTTAAAGAAACATGTTTGACTACTAACGAATTATCTAACTCTTTGCCTAGTGTGGTTGTGTCTCTTATGCAGGACTTTGAAAATGTCTTTCCGAAGGAACTCCAAAGGCAGGTCAATGAATTAATGGAGAAGAGATACGTGAGAGAAGGCATGAGTCCATATGCAGTGCCTGTGATTTTGGTGCTTAAGAAGGATGGGACATGGAGAATGTGTGTTGATTGTCGCGCCATCAACAACCTTACGGTAAAGTATCATCATCCCATTCCTTGTTTAGATGACTTCTTAGATTGGTTATATGAGTATAGTGTCATTCCTCATGAGCCTTGGATAGACATGTCCATAGATTTTGTGTTAGGGTTATCTAAGCCTCGGCATGGTTGAGATTTTATTTTTGTGATTGTGGATAAGATTTCTAAAATGGTTCATTTCAGTCCTTGTCATAAAACTAATGATGCTATACACATTGTTGATTTGTCCTTTAGAGAGGTAGTGCGTCCGCATGGTATACCTAGTAGCATTGTTAGTGATAGGGATGTAAAGATTTTGAGTCATTTTAGGAGAGTATTGTGGGAAAAGTTGGGAACTAAACGGATGTTTTCAACTATCCGTCATCTACAAACTGATGTGGTTAACAGAACTTTAATTCAATTGTTAGGGGCAATCATAGAAAATAACATTAGGACTTGGAAGGATTGTCTACCATTTGTGGAGTTTACATATAATAGGGCTTTACATAGCACTACTCATTGTTCACCATTTGAGATTGTGTTTGGTTTTAACCCACCGAATCCTAATTATTTATTGTCATTGCCACTTAACAAGTTTGTGAGTTTTTATTCTGATTCTAAGGCAGACTTCGTGAGAAAGCTACATGCACAGGTAAAGAGTAGGATTGAAAAACAAAATGCCAGGGTCGTTTCAAGGGTGAACAAAGGCAGGAGACCCATGATTTTTCAGCCTGGAGATTGGGTTTGGGTGCATTTTCGTAAGGAGAGGTTTCTATTGCAGAGGAAATCCAAGTTGAACCCTCGGGAGACGGTCCATTTCCGATGCTTAGGAGAATCAATGATAATGTATACAAGAAAGATTTACTAGGTGAGTATCCAGTAAGTGTCACGTTTAATGTTATTGATCTGAGTCCATTTGATGCAGGCAATGATTTGAGGACAAATCCTTTTCAAGAGGAGGAGAATGATGAGATCCATGATGAGAGCCAAGCTGGAAGAAGAAATGTGGATCCTCTTGAAGTGCCACCTAGACCGATCACAAGAAATCGAGCAAAACGATTCAAGGAAAAACTTAACGGGTTGATAAAGGTTGTCCATGAAGCCAGAAAGGATTGGAGCAATCATGAAGTTGGAACGGATTGGAACAACCATGGGAAGATCCTTGCCTTTGTACAAGTTATACTGGACACGGGTTGAAGAGGGCGTGTACTTTCAAGGCACGGCCGTGTAGGAGTCAAGCAAATCCACAGAAAGATACACGGCCAAAGTACACGGGCGTGTATGTTGCTAGAAGTTGCATAGAAAGATACACGGCTAAAGTACACGGGCGTGTATGTTGCCAGAAGTTACACAGAAAGGTACACGGCCAAAGTACACGGGCGTGTACACGGCCGTGTATCCCCTGTCGGCCAGCTTGTTCAGTTTCGTGTTTTTATGTCACTTAACTAAACTACGTCATTTTGGACTTGTTTTTACACGAATTGTAACCCTAGTATAAAAGCTCCTAAGGTTTAGAACAACTTAGAACATACATCTTTGAACATTAAACACTTTTGAGAGGCACCTCTCTTGGTTCTTCAAGAACTAATTTGAACTTATCGGATTGATTTCCGTAGCGTTCATCCCGACTTATCAATCGATCTTTCATCCCGATTGTGGCGTCTTCATTTTTATACCAAGGTTCTTGTCTCACTTATAGACAATGGGTCGCGGTTTCCACTTTAGGTGTTTGGGCGTCTTAGGCAATGAATTTCCGAACGTATTGGTATTGGGTTTCGTCACGGGTTGGCGGCGTTCGTATCAGTATCTGTCTTTTGCATGTAGCTCAACATGAGCTCTTCCATCTTTGATTGACTCTGTTGGGGTGGAGCAATTGAGGCAGGACCTGTTTTCTGAAATCCAGGTGGCGGCTTGAGTGTGTTGTTGTTATTCCTCCATGAAAATTTTAGATGATTACGCTATCCTGGATTATATGTGTTGGAGTAGGGTCCTTGGTTATTCCACTGAAAATTGTTGACATAATTTGCCTGTTTACCACTAGATGAAGCAGAAGCATTCCCTGACATGCACTCAAATGTCAAATGCGCTCCTGAGCACATCTCACAAAAAGCAACCTGGTTAGTGTGAAAGGATTGAGTGGAAGTGAGTTTACTTACCTAAGTGGTGAGAGTTGATATTTGTGCAGTTAACTGTGCAATAGTCTCTCTCTCATCAACAGATGCCACTCTGGACTTGTTCCTCTCATTCTGCCAATTGTGAGCACTGGAGGCCATCTCCTCTATCAAAGCACTCGCTTCAACATAACTCTTCCCCATGAGTGCACCTCCTGAAGTCGCATCTACTAGTGACCTTAATGTCTCATCTAAACTGAGATAGAAAATCTCAATAAGAAGATTGTCTGGCAACCCATGGTGGGGGCACTTCTTGATTGCCTCTTTGAATCTCTCCCACGCCTCATAAAGTGACTCACCACTAAACTTGGTGAAGTTTATGATATCACTTCTAACCTTTGCAGTTCTGGATGGTGGAAAAAATCTCTTTAAAAATTTTGTTAAGAGGTCAGCCCAAGTAGTGATGGACTCCTGTAGTAGTGAATGAAACCAATCTCGAGCTTTATCCTTTAGTGAGAAAGGGAAAAGTGTAATCTGATGACATCGTCTGCAACATTGTTCATCTTCACTGTGTTGCAGTATTGGAGGAATACAACTATATGATCATCAGGACTCTCATTTGGGTACCCTCCAAATTGATTTGATTGACCCATCTGAATGAGTGACGGCTTTAGTTCGAAATTGTTGGCTTGAATAGCAGGCCTCCTTATCGCTGAACCTGCAACAACAGGTACAATATAATCTCTAAGAGCTCTATGATGGCCCTGTATCTGATCATTGTCGTTTCCTACCATCTCGACTTCTTGTTCTATCATTTTGTCTCTGTTCTCTCTTCTCAACCTATGAAAGGTGCGGTCAATTTCAGAATCAAACTGTAACGATTTAGAACTTAGACTCCTGTGCATAGAACAACTGCAAAGAGAACGAACACCAAAGTAAACCGTAAAATGCGCCTAAATTACCAACAGAACTAAAAGGTCTAATATTTATAACACCCTAGCAACGGCGCCAAAAACATGATACGCTCAGAATGTATATATAAAATGGGAGCGTAAATTGCAGCAAGTGCACTGGTCGTATCAAGTAATAAAGTGGTAAAAAAAATGTCGATTCCACGAAGACTACAAAGTACTAGACTTATACTAGCTCAAATTGATATTTAGGCAATGGAAAGAAGGTTGATTTCACTATTCGATTGAAGACTAAAATAAAATGCAAATTGATGATTTTTGAGAATCTTGAACAAATAAACTTTTCAATTAAGAAGGTAGGAATTAAGAATTCACCCTAAACAAGTTAGTCAAATTGCCATCATGCTATAATAATCCTTAATCATGTGGATATTCATACGAAATTAACAAACCCCCAAATTAATCTATTAGCTTCTGCTATACAAATTAATAGAGGACTCATATTTACAATCATAAACTTTCCAGTTATATGAATGACTAATACCCCAAATCAATCTCTCCTAATCCCTTAGAGAAAAATCAATTAGAAGCATTGCATTAATATTAAGATAATTTCTAACAAAAGTGACTAACTCAGCTTCCGCATATGTTAATTACTCATTATCAAGAATTTCTTGTGAACCCTAATTCCCCTTCCGAGTCATCAACGTTCCTATAAATCTGATTCAATTAAGAAACAAAGAATTATAGCAAAAAGATTACAATATGAATATTTCCACATGCCTAATAATTCTATAGCATAACTACAATTATCATTCTACCAGTCTAGGGTTTCATCCCCTTCCCACCAAAAGAAATTAGAACATCATGGAGATGACAACAGAATAACAATTGATAGAAGCACATGCAATACGATTCATTGTAATTGATAATATATTACTCAATTGCATAAATAATCAACAATTTGGAGATCACCAATCTGGTAACACAATTGTTTGAAGATCCTCAATTGCAAAACTTCCCCAAAGCTTTAAGAATCAATAACTCAATCTTTACGAATGATTTCTCTCCACTCAATTGAATCAATTCAGGCTTGAATACAAAATTCTCCCAAAAGAACTCTTTCTAGGTCGAAAAATTGGCAAAAAGGTTCCTCTCTTTGTTGCAACAAGGCTATTTATATCAAAGGATAGACGAGACAATTCATCAGAAAGAAGGCCGGCCCAAAGCCGAATCAAAGCCGACGGCCTTGGATGTAAGCCGGCGGCCTTGGATGTAAGCCGGCGGCCTTGGATGTAAGCCGGCGGCCTTAGATGTAAACCGGCTGTAAAGGCCGGTGGCCTTGGATGTAAAAATTAGTCCAACTTCCAATGCTTTCCATGCCATCTTTCTATATGCTTCGCTTATATCTTGAATCTAAGTCATCAAAGACCTGAATAATCAAAATACATCCATTAAGTACCATCTTCCCATGAATTCCATAGAATCCATTGAATTTCATCATAAATCATACTATAAAATATGAGTAAAATGTGCCTTTATCAACTTACCATGACCACTCTTCTCACAATGCACATACTCCTCACAAAAATCTCGATCAGTAGTATACAATTTCTTAATGTGCTTAAAACCAAGCAGTCTAGAGCTAAGAGTAGAGATAAGAGCATGCCTTCTAGAATGTGCATCAGCAACGACATTCTCTTTACCTTGCTTGTAGTGGATAACATAGGGAAATGTTTCAATGAACTCCACCCAATGAGCATGCCTTTTGTTTAGCTTATGTTGTCCCTTCAAGTACTTCAATGATTCATGGTCAGTGTGGATCACAAACGCTTTTGGCCAAAGATAGTGTTGCCAAGTCTCCAGTGCTCGAACCAAGGCATATAACTCTTTGTCATAAGTAGGGTAGTTCAAGGTTGCCCCACTTAGCTTCTCGCTAAAGAATGCAATTGGTCTTCTCTCTTGCATGAGCACTGCTCCAATACCTAATCCTAAAGCATCACACTCGATTTCAAACGTTTTAGCAAAGTCAGGTAAAACAAGTAATGGTGCTTGAGTCAGCTTATTTTTAAGCGTCTGAAAGGCCTTCTCTTGTTGCTCTCCCCATCTAAACCGTACATTCTTCTTAATTACCTCAGTAAGTGGAGCTGCAATGGTGTTGAAATCCTTCATAAACCTCCTGTAAAAGCTCGCTAGTCCATGGAAACTTCGCACATTACTTACATTAGTTGGACTAGGCTATTCTTGGATCACACGAATCTTTTCTTCATCAACCTGTATTCTCTGTGCACTAACAACAAAACCAAGAAACGCAAGTTTGTCTGTGCAAAAAGTGCACTTCTTGAGGTTAGCATATAAGTGCTCCTTTCGAAACACTTCTAAAACATCCCTCAAGTGAGATACATGGTCTTCCAAACTCTTGCTGTAAATGAGAATATCATCAAAATAGACAACCACAAATTTGCCAATAAAAGTCCTCAAAACATGGTTCATAAGTCTCATAAAGTACTAGGTGCGTTAGTTAAACCGAAAGGCATTACTAACCACTCATACAATCCATATTTCGTTTTGAATGCGGTTTTCCATTCATTACCTTCTTTCATTCTAATTTGGTGATATCCACTTTTCAGATCAATTTTGGAAAAGACACTAGACCCATGTAACTCATCTAACATGTCATCTAAGCGAGGAATGGGATGACGATACTTTACCGTGATGTTGTTGATGGCGCGGCAGTCAACACACATTCTCCATGACACATCCTTCTTAGGCACTGCGCATGGGCTCATGCTTTCCCTCACATACCCCTTCTCCATTAATTCATCGACCTGCTTTTGGAGTTCCTTTGTCTCCTCCGGATTGCTCCTATAAGCTGGCTTGTTTGGAATCGATGCTCCGGGTACAAGGTCAATTTGGTCCTCAATACCACGAATAGGTGTTAATCCCTTTGGAATCTCCTCAGGGAAGACATCTTCAAAGTCCTGCACAATAGACACAACCACACTAGGCAAAGAGTTAGATAGTTCGTTAGTATTCAGACATGTTTCCTTAAAAACCATCAACAACATAGGCTGCTTCATCACTAATGCTCTCCTCACTACACTCGCTCTTGCCACACAACTCTCCTTTTGCAAGGCTGCACTCTCCTTTTCACTCACCACCAAAGTTGATCCCCCTTCAACTTGGTCTCTCACACTCTTTCTAGCCTTCCTCTCTTTTTCCTTGTGAGTTCGACTTTTGTATTCCTTTTCTTTCTCATTGTCTTTTGCTCTCTCACTCTCCCTCTGTTTTTCACTCACCTTATGTTTTGCAAAAGACTGTTATAGCTGCAACTGATCCTCATACACCTGTTTAGGTGTTAATGGTTTAAGATTAAAGCTTTTCCCCTGGTGAACAAGTGTATACTTGTTAGAAAAGCCATCATGAACAACCTTCCTATCAAATTGCCATGGCCTTCCTAACAACACATGATACGCTTGCATTGGAAGAAGCTAGAAAGACTCAACAGTGAGACTTTTCCTGGAAGAGGTTTATGTTGTATATCTTCAATTTGTTTGATATAGTGAAACACAACCGGTATAGACAACCGGGACCCCGGTGTGGAGTTGGAAGAGAGGATTAACGCGAGAGGCAAAACCTCTATAAATATCTGAGCATTCTATTCTTCTCTACTCATTTTATTTACTGCACATTATTGTTTTTCATTATTGTTATTCACGTGATTTTATTAGTCGAGAGTTTTGATTGATTTGCGAAAAAGTGAAACTTTAAGTAATTAATCAATTCACCCCCCTCTTGATTAATCTAATTGGGACCAACATTATTGGCTTAGGATGAAACATCATGTGCAAGCTGTGTGTGAAAAATGCATTGTGTGTAAACAGGCTAAATCCAAAGTAATGCCACATGGAGAATACATCCCATTACCTATGCCTCATCAGCCTTGGACTGACATTTCTATGGACTTTGTTCTAGGTTTTCCACGATCTAGAAATGGTAAGGATAGCATATTTGTTGTTGTTGATAGGTTTAGCAAAATGGCTCACTTTATTGCCTGCTCTAAAACTAATGATGCAACACATATTGCTAATTTATTCTTTAAAGAAATTGTGCATTTGCATAGTCTACCAAGATTCATAGTAAGTGATAGGGATGTTAAGTTTCTCAGCCATTTTTTGGCACACTTTATGGAACCGATTGGGAACTAAACTGTTATTTTCTACTATTTTACATCCTTAAACGGATGGTCAAACGGAAGTAGTTAATAGGACCCTTTCACAATTGTTGCGTGCTGTTTTGAAATAAAACTTAAAACAATGGGAAAATTGTTTGCCTCATGTTGAATTTGCATACAATAGAGCTGTGCATTTTGCTACATCATACTCACCCTTTGAGATTGTGTATGGATTTAACCCTTTGACTCCCATAGATATTTGACCCTTACCTCCTAACGAATTTGTTGATGTTAATGGAAAGAGAAAAGCAGAGTTAGTCGAGGAATTGCATACTAAGGCTCGAGCTAACATTGAAAAGAAGAATGAGCACTATGCTCGACAAGCAAACAAGGGTCGTGTCAACTTGGAGATTGGGTCTGGTTACATTTGAGAAAAGAAAGGTTTGCTACACAGCGGAAGTCCAAATTACATCCTCGGGGAGACAGTCCTTTTTAAGTGCTAGAGCGCATTAACGACAATGCTTACAAACTCGATTTACCAAGTCAATACGGTAATGTAAGCGCTACTTTTAATGTTTTTTATCTTTCGTTATATGATGCAGGTGATTCGAGGACGAATCCTTTCGAGGAAGGGGGGAATGATAGAGATCAGGACGCATCTAACATACGGGAGCTAGTTAAAGCCAATGATCCTTTACAAGGTATCGGGGGTCCTATGACACGATCACGGACCAAGCGAATGAAGGAGGCATTGCAAGGATTGATTATGGAACTTCAAGAGCAAGAGGTGATTCGACATAACTCTAACACAAGTCTTAAGCTCACGGATATCATATATCAAAGTGGGGACGAAGCGAAGGACATCAGCAATGGATAGATGACCTTAACGTTGTTTATTTTTTCATTTCAAAGCTGGCCCTGGATGTATTTAAGCCACTAGCTTATAATTTATGACCATTATAAACTCCTTTAGTAGGATATTTGAAAGGTCATTATCAGATGTTGAATGAAAATCATTTGAGAGAATTCTCTCTTCCTTTGGTTCTGGCAATAGAACTACCTTAGGTTTCTTCATCTTAAACGCTTGGAGAAATCGATCTTGATCGCTTAGGTTCTAATCGGTAGGTTCGATTGAGGTCGGGTTACTCACAATACGTGATTCAATTTTGATTCTTGGGTTTTGAATCCTCTATTGATCGTTGGGTCTTAGATCAATATCTAGGTTCACGTCAAGAACATATGTTGCATTGGTAGCTTGTTGCACCGTGGGTGCACAAGTGTGTATATGTTGACGTAGTGTGTGAAGTTAAATAGAGTTGTGTTATTTTGTAGGTGATTTGATTGTTGTGGTGGGTGAAGTGTTGTGTAGTGAAAGGAAAGTGTTGCAATTGTTTTAGACTATTTACACTTCAGCAAATCACATCCACAAACATGTCGAATGAGAGTGTAAATGGGGCATTGGCAATGATGCCAATAATTAAGTTGGTGGAGGTGATGGGTGTCGAATCCAACAAAAATAAAACCTACTCCTAGACAATTATATATTTGCATATAGTGGTGAGTAAGGTCGAATCCACAGAGATTAGTTAAATTTATTTCTATCTAAGGAGAATAAAAAGGAAAATGAAAATGGGGGTTTGGTTTGTGAATCGAATAAAGTTAAAACAAGATAAGAAAATTGAATATTGATAAAAGCCTAGCCAAAGGAATCAAGATAGTTTAATTCAAGGAATTGATTATCGATGCAAATGTTTTCTATTATTATTCCTAGATAAACTGGTTATGGTTATTAACAAGCTCTAACAACCTATCTCTCCGTACTTCCTCGATAACCAAGAGAAGCTCTTTGATTATTTCTCTTATCGATTAGATAACCCCAGACAAGCGCTTAGGATTTAATCTACCAATAGCATTAAAAACTAGAGAGACTACCAATTCATGTCAGTAGATTATAAGATAACCTATTTAAACATGATCACACACCTCCATAACATGAATTCAATCATCTATTTTATAACCAAACATGTTTTATTGTGTCACTGAGACTTGAAACAATCAAACAATTACGGATTTGACGTGCTAGTTGACAATATATTAACTTGCTAATTGAGTAGAAGAGCTCTATTCGTACCAATCAACAAAGATAATAATGACAAAACGATCAGAAGATATATGAATATCCGAAAACAACGAATAGATTAAATACAAGTCAATTAGAACTCACAATTCGTGGAGAATTAAACATCTATGACCCTTTGGCTAGAAAAGTAGCTTAGCTACTCATGTTCATCAACAAAATGAAAATAAAAAGTAGAGACATGATGAACCCGGTTGCCTGCTCTGCCTCCAAGATGATCCAAAGATTCTAGATTAAAAGATTCAAAGTTTTTTTTTTTTTCACCCTCTAGGGTTGGTTCTATTTATATTTTTAGAGGGATGGCATGTGATCTTTCACTAGCAAGATACGAAAATATCTTTCCTTTTCCAAGTAGATTTGGAGAAGTGAATCTTCGTCTGCCTGGCATGCCCTACCATAACGGCCGTGGGTCAAGCCGTGCCTTCCTCTGTGCATAATTCACGTATCATCTTCCGTGTCCAATGTGTAGCACGGTCTTCACCACGGCTAGATCTTAGGTCGTGCCTTCCTCTATGCATAATCAACAAGTCTTCTCCTTGGCACGTCTAGCTTCCACCACGGCTTCAAGCACGGTTTTCTCCCACGGCTGACACCATGGCCGTGCCCTAAGCCGTGTCTCTCTCTCTTTTGATAGTCCTCATTTCCGCCTTCTTGTCCATGTGTAACACGGTTTGCGCCATGGCCATGCCTCAAACCGTGCTTCCGATACACGACCGTGTACTTCAACCATGTATCTTCCTGTTGATTCAAAACCAAGTACATGGCCGTGTACTTCAATTACACGCCCATGTACTTCCCTCCGGCGGTGTAAACCTTGTCTTGATCCAAGTTGTAGATGACTTCTCTAATTTACTTGAATTAGCATCCTTGACTCCATTTAACCTGATTTATCACCATAATAGAATTAAGTACCATTTCCTTATGATTTCTATAAAATCAATAATGAATTAACATAATTTATACTATAAAGATTAAGTATAAAATGGCTCTATCAAATTCCCCCACACTTAAACTCTTACTTGTCCTCAAGCAATTGAATCAAATCAATTGAGAAATCTGTCATAGATTATACAAACTTTCTTTTCATTATTCCAAGCATCTATTCATTTGTAATTCATGACTTGTAATTTAATGTCTAATACTTCAACCAAACTGGTTTCCTGTGATCAAATTACCATGGACAAAATTTAATAGCTAATCTAAAACAAAACAAACTTTAATCTTCATGTTTAGCAAAAGAATTTTTATTCCAAAAGTAAATACTTAATCCACTAAGGAAAAACACCCAATAAACTTCATTGGATATTAGCAAACATATAATCCTTGCAGTATAAAGTAAAAGCATATGGTATAAGCTCTTCGCTAGATATTCTCCCTTTTATAACGTCTTGTTTTATTCAATGAATGTTTACATTCATGTTCTTTTGATCTATTCAAGCATCTATTTTGACGGGTTTTTGCCCGCTTCTTTTCATGAACTTTCGCCTTTTCTCCTTTATCATTACAGTGAGTTCATTGAGTCGGCACATCCCGAGCTCGTCACTCAAGTGACTGGGTTTTTGAGATACCCCTACGGACTCTTCCTCACTCTAACATTCAAGTTTGAATACTCTTAACTCAATTAGTTTGAATCATTGGAGTAATGGCTATGCTTGATTCTCTTTTTTTTTTTTTTTTTGTTTCACTAAGTGTTATGATTGCTTTACAAACAACTTCAAAGAGTATACAGAAGCTAATATAACCTAGAAGTAAACTTGTTTATTTTTCACTTAGGGACTCGACTTACTCTTAGACTTCCAATTCTAAAGCTAAATACAAGGTAAATTTGTTTCTTAAAGATTTCACTACTTAATTTTAACCATGTATTCTAATCACAACAGTGGGTGAGTAAAACATTTGAACAAGTCAATTTCACATTTTGTAGATGCTTATTACAACATTTAGTACAATCTCCAGATGTCATGATAATTTTGAAAAAATTTTAGCTTAAAATTGCTTAAGGACAAACATTCAGAGTATAAGTTAGTTTCTATTCTCTAATATTTTATTATCCTCTCCCCCACACTTAGCTTAAACAATGTCCTCACTATTCCAAATTTAGCATAATGAAAGAGGAATGAACAACTCAAGGAACATTAGAGGATAAGAGAAAGGAAATACTGGTACTTCCCTAGTATTGGAGTTCTCCCCTTAAGCTCTGGAAAGTGTCATCTGATTATGTGTATCCTTGTTGTAGCTGATCCAAAGATTTCAAAACTACCCGAAAATCAAAATAAAACTAAACTAAAACAAAACAAAACTAAAGCAAAACAAACTAATTTTTTTTTTTTTGACATTGGTTGCCTCCCATGAAGCGCCTTTCTTTAACGTCTTTGGCTAGACGTTCCTGTAATCAATCACAATACTCGGGTGAGTTAAGCTGGTTTCTTCAATATTACATATTTGAAATCCTTCATAAAAAGTTTCAAGCGATGACCATTGACTTTAAAGGTCTTACCAGTTTCAAGGCTGGAGATCTCAATTGCACCATGTGAAAATATGTTAGTAATAACAAAAGGACCAATCCACCGTGATTGTAGTTTCCCAGGAAACAACTTCAATCGAGAATGGTAAAGTAATACTTTTTGACCTACAGAAAAATTCTTTCGGGAAATCATTTGATCATGAAAATCTTTTGTTTTTTCCTTGTAGATTTTAGTACTCTCGTACGCTTCTCTTCGAATTTCTTCGAGTTCTTGTAGTTGAAGTTTTCTGTGTTCACCCGCCTCATCCATTCGCATGTTACATTGTTTTACAGCCCAATACGCCCTATGTTCCAGCTCCATAGGGAGATGACATGGTTTGCCAAATATTAAACAGTAAGGAGACATACCTATAGGGGTCTTGTAAGCTGCCCGGTAGGCCCATAATGCATCCTCAAGTCTTGTGCTCCAATCCTTCCTACTTGGATTGACGGTTTTTTCCAGAATAGACTTGATTTCTTGATTTGAGACTTCTGCCAATCCATTGGTTTAGGGGTGGTATGCGGTGGAAGTGCGATGAGTGACCCTGTATTTTTTAGTAGAGTTTCCACTATTCTATTACAAAAGTGTGTGCCACGATCACTGATAAGAGCCTTTGGTGTCCCGAACCTAGCAAAAATATGAGATTTAACAAAATCCACAACAACTTTAGCATTATTAGTTTGGGTCGCTTTGGCTTCCACCCATTTGAAACATAATCCACAACAAGAAGGATGTAAACATTACCGAAAGAAGGAGGAAAAGGACCCATAAAGTCAATACCCCATATATCAAATATTTCGCAAGCAAGAATAGGGGTAAGTGGCATTTGGTCTCTACGTCCTAAGTTGCCAATCTTTTGACATCGTTCACAAGCCTTACAAAACATAAAAGAGTCACGAAACAATGTAGGCCAAAACAAACCACATCCTAATACCTTTTGAGCTGTCCTCTTAGGGCCAAAATGTCCACCACATGCATATGAGTGAAAAAATTGCAAGACAGAAGGAATATCGTCTTGAGAAATACACCGTCTAATGATTTGATCAGCACAATGTTTCCACAAATATGGATCATCCCATACATAATACTTAGCATCACTTTTAATTTTATCTTTTTGAGCCCTAGACAAATCACTTGGTAATGTCTTAGTAACCAAATAATTGACAATATCAGCATACCACGGAAATGTCTTTTGAATAGAAAAGAGATACTCATCTGGAAAATCGTCTTGTATTTGTGTGGACCCTTCACTGATAGGAATTCTACTGAGGTGGTCGGCAACTAAGTTTCCCGAGCCTTTCCTATCACGTATCTCCAGATCAAACTCTTGTAATAAGAGTATCCATCGAATAAGTCTTGGTTTCGCCTCCTTCTTCGCGAGCAGGTATTTGAGAGTTGCATGATTAGAGTAAACAATTACCTTAGTACCAAGTAAATATGATCTGAATTTTTCTAATGCAAAAACAACAGCCAAGAGTTCTTTTTCCGTTGTGGAATAGTTGCATTGAGCATTATCCAATGTTCTGGAAGCATAATAAATGACATGAGAAGCTCTCCCAACTTTTTGGCCAAGAACTGCTCCAACTGCATAATTGCTTGCATCACACATGATTTCAAAGGGAAGGGTCCAGTCGGGTGGTCGGATGATTGGAGCAGAAGTTAACTTATCTCTCAATGTGTCAAAAGCGTTCTTGCAGGCCTCACCGAACTCAAATGTCACTTCTTTTTGTAGCAATCGACATAGGGGTTGAGTAATCTTGGAGAAATCCTTGATGAAGCGTCGATAGAATCCTACACTCCCAAGAAAAGACCGAATTTCCCGTACACTCACAGGGTAAGGTAAAGATTTAATCAATTCTACCTTAGCTTTATCGACTTCAAGCCCCTTAGAAGATACAATATGGCCTAGAATGAGACTCTGTTCAACCATAAAGTGACATTTTTCATAATTCCACACTAAATTCTTATCTATACAACTTTGAAGCACTTTTGTAAGGTTAGTCAAACATGAATCAAAAGAATTACCATAGACGGTGAAGTCATCCATGAAAACCTCTATAATATTCTCCACATAATCTGAAAATATACTAACCATACATCTTTGGAATGTGGCTGGAGCATTGCAAAGCCCAAAAGGCATCCTTCGATATGCAAAAGTACCAAATGGACAAGTAAAAGTAGTCTTCTCTTGATCTTCCAGTGCCACTGGAATTTGATGAAAACCTGAATAACCATCAAGACAACAATAGTGAGAATGGCCAGCTAAACGCTCAAGCATCTGATCAAGAAAAGGAAGAGGGAAGTGGTCCTTCCGAGTTGACACATTTAACTTCCTGTAATCATCACAAACCCTCCATCCATTCTGAACCCGAGTAGGAATTAACTCACCATCAGAGTTTTCAATCACAGTTAAGCCCGTTTTCTTTGGAACAACTTGGATTGGACTTACCCACTTGCTGTCGGAAATTGGATAGATCATACCTGCATCAAGAAGTTTCAATATCTCTTTCTTAACTACTTCCATCATAGGTGGATTCAAACGACGCTGAACTTCCCTTGAAGGTTTGCAATTATCTTCCATCAAAATCTTGTGCATGCAGGTGGAGGGGCTTAGTCCTTTGATATCAGCTATGGACCATCCAATGGCTTCTTTGTACTCTCTCAACACCCGAATCAACTTTTCTTCTTCTAAAGTACTTAGCTTGTTGGAGACTATCACAGCAAAAGTCTCCTTTTCTCCTAAGAAAATATACTTTAGATGTTCGGGTAGGGGTTTTAATTCTAGCTTTGGTGCCTGCACAATAGAAGGAAGAAGTTTTGTGTTAGAAGGGGTAAATGAATGTAGGACACATCATACCTGATAGGTTTTAATGATTCTAACTCCCAAATCTTGTCCTGTAAATCAGAGGATATTACAAGCTTTTCCTTAAGAGTTTTCAATGCATGAATAGTAAGACTCCTATTAAGTACAATTTTCAACTCATCGTCGTCTATCAAATCAAATGTAGCTTGTGTTAATGGGTCAATAACATCCACAACAAAAACAGGAGAGATATCACTAGGATATTTCATGGCATCATAAATGTTAAATTTAATCACTTCACCATCGAATTCCATAGTGAGGTTACCATCATGTACATCAATTTTTGTTCTAGATGTCTTAAGAAATGGTCTCCCTAATAATATCATCGATGAATTACGAGAATCATCATTCTCCATGTCAAGCACGTAAAAATCCGCGGGGAAAACCAAACCATTAACTTGTACTAAAACATCTTCTAGAACTCCCTCAGGATAAACATTGGACCTATCAGCAAGTTGAACAATAACACCTGTTTCCTTCAGGGGACCAACATTTAAACATTGATAAACAGATAGAGGCATAACATTGATTGAAGCTCCTAAATCACACATAGCTCTAGTAATTCCAAGATTACCTATTTTGCAAGGAATAGTAAACATACCCCGGATCCTTACATTTTGGAGGAAGCTTCTTCTGAAGAATAGCTGAAACATTCTCACCTACACTAATCTTTTCATTACCTTTCAGCTTTCTTTTGTTAGTGCACAATTCTTTAAGAAATTTAGCATAACGAGGTACTTGCTTAATTGCATCCAGTAAAGGAATGTTTACCTCAACTTTAACGAAAAGTATCAAGAATCTCTTTTTTCTTCAGCTTCATTCTTGGATTTTGCTAGTCTGGAAGGGAAAGGAGGTGCTGTTGTCATGACCTTTGGTGGTTCAATGAGGGGTCCTTTGATCTGATTGTTCTACTGGCGTGGAGTTGCAGTTTCTTTCTCAGTCTCTTCCTCAGGATTAGTTCGGTGTCCCTTCTCATTTGATCCCTGCAATTTCGTTCCACTTCTCAAGGTAATTGCATTAGCACTTTGCTTTGGATTTGTGACGGTTTGAGAAGGTAACTTACCTTGAGTTTCCAACCTATTTATAGAAGAAGCAAGTTGACTTACCTGATTTTCTAAGTTGTGGATGCTCTGCTTTGTCTCAATCCTGAAATTGTTTTGTATTAACGGCAAGTGATTTAACAATTTCCTCAAGGGACATACCTGAAGTGGAAGGAGCTTGTGATACTTGGTTTGATGGCTTAGGTTGGAATTGTTGGAAGTTTTGTGGTTTATTGCCATATCTGAAGTTAGGATGATCCCTCCATCCGGGATTATAAGTATTTGAATAGGGATCATACTTCCTCTGCGGTTGTCCTGGAAATCCGCCTACAGCATTAGCATGTTAATGGTTGTCATCTTGCAATGTAGGGCACATGTTGATCGGATGATTAGGAGCAGCACAAATTCCACAAGCTTTCACCTGTTGGGTATTTCCAAGAGCTAACTACTGCACAAGGGAGGTAAGATTAGAAATTTGATGTTCAAGGTTAGACACACTTACTTCATTTACCTTCCTTGAAGATATATCATGCCTATACCCAAATTGTTGCGAATTGGTAGCCATAATGGAGATCAATTCCCTAGCTTGACCAGGGGTTTTGTTTACTATGGCGCCTCCACTTGCAGCATCCATCATCTTCCTCTCCATTGGAAGTAGGCCTTCATAGAAGTATTGGATGAGAAGTTGTTCAGACATCCCATGTTGTGGGCAGCTTGCACATAGTTGTTTGAACCTCTCCCAATACTCATGAAGAGTCTCGGTGTCCCTCTGTTTGATACCACAAATTTCTCTTCTTATACTAGTGGCTCTGGATGCGGGGAAGAATTTGTCCAAGAAGAGTCTCACCATATCTATCCAAGTGGTGATAGAACCTGGAGGCAAATAAAACAACCAATCTTTAGCTTTAGTACTTAAAGAAAACGAAAAAGCACGTAGCTTGATTTGATCGTCAGTTATTCCTTGCTGCCTCATACTAGAACACACTATATGAAACTCTTTCAAATGCTTGTGAGGATCTTCATTCTCAAGACCATGAAAAGTGGGTAGCAGATGTATCAACCCAGATTTCAACTCCAATTCAATAGCTAGTTCGGGATAGTGAATACAAAGTGGTTGTTGATTCACATCTGGCGCAGCCAACTCCCTTAAGGTTCTCTCAGGATTTGCCATATCGTCTTCTTTTCCAGAATCAAGGGATGAATCAGACAAATCCGATGCTAAGTTCAGTCTAGTGGATGTTCTAGCTTCTTGTCGCAGCCTCTTTAGAGTCTTCCAATCTCCGGATTATAAGTTAGTTCACCTGTCTGAGAAGAACGAGTCATACAAGAATAGAAATAAATTTGACACCAATCCCCGGCAACGGCGCCAAAATTTGATGGGTGTCGAATCCAACAAAAATAAAACCTACTCCTAGACAATTATATAATTTGCATATTGTGGTGAGTAGGGTCGAATCAACAGAGATTGGTTAAATTTATTTCTATCCAAGGAGAATAAAAAGGAAAAGGAAAATGGGGGGTTTGGTTTGTGAATCAAATAAAGTTAAAACAAGATAAGAAAATTGAATATTGATAAAAGCCTAGCCAAAGGAATCAAGATAGTTTAATTCAAGGAATTGATCATCGATGCAAATGTTTTCTATTATTATTCCTAGATAAACTGGTTATGGTTATTAACAAGCTCTAACAACCTATCTCTCCGTACTTCCTCGATAACCAAGAGAAGCCCTTTGATTATTTCTCTTATCGATTAGACAACCCCAGACAAGCGCTTAGGATTTAATCTACCAATAGCATTAAAAACTAGAGAGACCACCAATTCATGCCAGTAGATTATAAGATAGCCTATTTAAACATGATCACACACCTCCATAACATGAATTCGATCATCTATTTTATAACCAAACATGTTATTGTGTCACTGAGACTTAAACAATCAAACAATTACGGATTTGACGTGCTAGTTGACAATATATTAACTTGCTAATTGAGTAGAAGAGCTCTATTCATTCCAATCAACAAAGATAATAATGACAAAACTATCAGAAGATATATGAATATCCAAAAACAACGAATAGATTAAATACAAGTCAATTAGACCTCACAATTCGTGGAGAATTAAACATCTATGACCCTTTGGCTAGAAAAGTAGCTTAGCTACTCATGTTCATCAACAAAACGAAAATAAAAAGTAGAGACATGATGAACCCGGTTGCCTGCTCTGCCTCCAAGATGATCCAAAGATTCCAGATTAAAAGATTCAAAGTTTTTTTTTTCACCCTCTAGGGTTGGTTCTATTTATATTATTAGAGGGATAGCATGTGATCTTTTGCTAGCAAGATACGAAAATATCTTTCCTTTTCCAAGTAGATTTTGAGAAGTGAATCTTCGTCTACCTGGAACGCCCTACCACACGGCAGTGGGTCAAGCCGTGCCTTCCTCTGTGCATAATTCACGTATCATCTTCCGTGTCCAGTGTGTAGCACGGTCTTCACCATGGCTAGATCTTAGGCCGTGCCTTCCTCTGTGCATAATCAACAAGTCTTCTCCTTGGCACGTCTAGCTTCCACCACGGCTTCAAGCATGGTTTCTCCCACGGCTGACACCACGGCCGTGCCCTAAGCCGTGTCTCTCTCTGTTGAAAGTCCTCATTTCAGCCTTCTTGTCCAGTGTGTAACACAGTTTGCGCCATGGCCGTGCCTCAAACCGTGCTTCTAATACACGGCCATGTACTTCAACCGTGTATCTTCCTGTTGATTCAAAACCAAGTACACGGCCGTGTACTTCAATTATACGCCCATGTACTTCCCTCCGGCGGTGTAAATCTTTGTCTTGATCCAAGATGTAGATGACTTCTCTAATTTACTTGAATTAGCATCCTTGACTCCATTTAACCTGATTTATCACCATAATAGAATTAAGTACCATTTCCTTATGATTTCTATAAAATGAATAATGAATTAACACAATTTATACTATAAAGATTAAGTATAAAATGGCTCTATCAGGAGGATAGGGTCATCATATTGTAGGTAGGAGAACTTTAGAGGAACAACTTTAGGACATCACCACCATTGTTTCTACACTAGCAACTTTGATTGACAGGATGACAATGCCATAACCACCAGTGGCGAATCCTCAAGCACCACCACCTAGAGTAGCTCCTCAAAACATTCAAAGAAAGGGAGCAGTAGGAGGAGAAAACAAGGGAAGGAGAGTATAAGGAGATCATCATGCCTTTAGGAAGGAGAGTGCTGATAATATTGGGTACAATCTTTACCCAAATAGGGATTTTTGGCTACGTAGGGGTCTAGAATATGTGAAGCTACAGATGCCTTCATTTGGTGGCAAGGGTTCAACAAATGACTATCTGGATTGGGAGGATAAGGTTAAGTGCCTTTTTGAGTGTTATGAGATAGATGATAACACCATAGTTCATGTTGCTGCTATTGAGTTCATAGGGTATGCTGCCTTGTGGTAGAAAAATTTGGTGATCAGCAGGCGAACGAATGGAGAGGCTGAAATTCACACCTGTAGAGGCATGAAAAGGGTTCTGAGCAAAAGGTTCATTCCTAAGCATTATAGGCAAGAATTGTTTATGCGTCTAAAGACTTTGAGACAAGGAGGCAAAATAGTAGATGACTATGTCCAGGAGTTTCAAACTTTGATGATTAGATGTGGGTTAGTAGAGCCTCCTAAGCAAACCTAGCACGTTTTATGTCTAGGTTAAAGTATGAGATAGCATGTGTTGTGGAGCTTCAGAGGTATGGTACACTTGATGAGGCTATATAGTTAGCCTTGCAATCGAAAAGGTAGAGGCGATCCAATCCATTCCGGGTTACTAGCAGCAAGCCTAATACTACTACTAAGCCTATGGAGGTTGATGGTCAGTTGGGTGGACGAAAGGGAACAGGTGAGCATGTCAGGGCAGTAGACAAAATTACCCATAGCACAGACAAAGAGAAAATGATTTCTGGGAAGGGCAAAGAGGTAGTTAGACCTGAGTTGAGGCAGACAATACTAGGGTCAACTAGTGGGAAGATGCGCTAGATTAAATGCTTCAAATGCACGAGATTTGGACATATGGCTACATAGTGTCCCAATAAGAGAGTAATGACAGTTATGGAGGGCACTGAAGAAGAAGATGAAGAAGAAGTTGTCGAGCCTACAGATCTGTCCATGGCTTTGCAAGAGTACTATGATGATCAAAACGCTGAGACACATGAGGATAAAAAGGGTAAACATTACTTACCTATTAATGTATTACACAGGGTTTTAACTTTATCTCTAGATGCCATGGACAAATAGAGGGAGAACCTATTCCACATACCTTGCCGAATCCGAGGTAACCTTTGTGTGCTATTCATTGATAGTAGTAGTTGCACTAATGTCATATCTGCTACATTAGTAGATAAATTACAACTTGCCATTAGCCCGCATCCTAGCCCTTACAAATTGCATTGGTTGGATGATCGTGGTAGTCTACATGTTACACAAAGGGAAAATGTGCCAGTTAGTATAGGAAAGAAATACCATGATGAGATTATTTGTAATGTGATTCCTATGCGTGCCTTTCATTTTTTGTTAGGTAGACCCTGGATGTTTGATAAAAAGGTGTTACATGACGGGCTCAGAAACACGTACATGTTTTGAAAGGATGGTATACGGATAGTCTTGATGCCTATGTCTCCATCTAAGGTGCACTCTTTCCAAGAACAAATTAGAAATACATCTGGTTCTTCTAAAAGTTAGGTAAAAAAGCAAACAAAGACATTGAATTTCAATCCAAGAGATGACCCCTTAGATTTGAAGGCAAATCTTTCAGAAGCTTTAGGAGATGATGGGAATCTACCCTATGGTTCTAGTAGTAGGGTAACCTAATTTGGATGTATGATCCAAGACATCCACACATGTTCACTTTTTATCTAATAATGTTTGGTTTTGCACTATAGCAGGTGCATTGATCGGTTTTACGGGATGGCCAAATAACATGCACTAATGATCAACTTGCGGGACATTTTTGGCGTCACATCTAACAACCCTCAAATTGCTCAATTGACTTGAAGAATCAGCCATTTGAAGACCATCTTTTGTACTTGTATTTGTCATTATTGAATCGACAATTTTTGTTCAATTTTTAGACTTATAATTTGTCGTAGACCGGGCACTTAGTGGCATATGTGTAATTTTTTGAACATGTTACCCTAATTGGAGCAAGTATAATAATCTGATGCAACTTAAGAAATCTTAATATGACTCACACGAATTCCTTAAGCCAACTCGCTAAAATTTCACAAGTGAAATTGATAAGATTAAGTTGGCGTGAAGAGAGCACTCCCACGGCAACAAATTTCAAGTGTATATTCTTCAAAAAGTCCCCTTCTAACCCTACTTTGTAGGTATTTATACTTTCTCTAAATAGGGAAAATTTAACAAAGAAAATTACAAGTGAAAAACAACAAGTGTGGCCGGTTTTTACACTAAAGGAAATTACAAGTAAACCCTCATAAGTAGTCGGCTTCTTACACCTCCATGGAACAATATTAGACCGGTTCTTCTTTGATTAATGTAAGTCCATGAATGACCCATAATTGAGCCTTAGTGAATTTTACCTGCCGTCCTATAAAACCAACAAATTTACTAACTATAATGTAAAGACAAATTATTATGAAATGAATAAAGATAACATGTGGATGTCTAGAATCATTAGTTTAAATTGGCTTCCCCACTACTGGATCCAGAGGTCGGATTCCCATCAGTAACACTCATTAAGATTTTATTCTATGATATAAGGGAACAAACTATTAAAGATAACTAGGATCCCAGCAATAGAGATTAGAAGAATAGACTAACACACAAGGTGGAACCACTATGCACCTTTGTCGAATTTTCTTGATCTACACTCTTTCTATTTTCATTTAGAATTTATTTATTCATTATAAAATTGCAAATTTTGTAAGCAATATAGTCTTAATCTTGAATCAGTATCTTCCTATAGTAATTATGTAATGCCCCAAAACCCAGGACACTACTACCTACCATATATACTCATCAAGCAATGATACATTAAGCCTCTTAAACCTACTATAATACCATTCGGGCCTATAACTGGTAATACTTGACATTCATCAATTTAATAAATCGCATACTTTCAACATATTATAAACACATCCCAATCTACTCTTCAAACTTTTGAAACAAATCTTAACAAATTATTCATAGTGAAAATCTAAAACAATTTAACTTCTAGAATTCACAAGTTTATTATCTTCAAATAATAATAATAATCATTATTTCAACTAGAGAGTTCAATTTTTATCTTTAGTTAATCACCATAATAATAATACAAATCTTCATTCTCCCTCGCTTATACATTTACTCTTAGGTCCTATTCATACGTAATGTTTCCCTCGATGCCTACATCTAGAAAAAACAAAAAACAAAAATCCCTAAGGGGTGAGCTAACTCCTAGTATGTATAACTAGAAAACACATACGCATGAGCAAATATGAATTAAATCACACACATTTATGCTAATACAAAACATCATCCAACAAGTTGTTGTTTTACTTAAGTCCACATAACAATAATGAGGTACTCATGACCACATCAACACACTTAAACGCTTGATCCTTAACCTAATGTTTAGAACTGCCACTACAAGCCCCAACATCCATAAGTCCTTAACCCTTAAGTGATACAAAAGCTACTCCACATGCCACTAATGTTTAAGAAAGTGACTTGGAGAATCATCTTGGAGATTTTAGCAGACCAATTACCAGGGCCCAAACTAAAAGACTAAAGGAACAACTTCAATTATTTATGCAAAAATGGGTTGATAATGGGCTATGTAAGCTTGGAGATTTTAAAGAGCCCAAGTTCATTAATTTAGTTGGGCTAAACAATTAGCTTTGGATTCGGCCCATCTCATTTCTAGCCATCCAAGTAATGTCTAGATTCATTGAACCTTGGAACAACTCCTTGCAATAAATTTGAGCCGTTTTTCCAACCAGGTGGCAACAATCGAGGAGTCACAAGAGTTAATTAGTGACACCACCTTGATTGTCTAGGTTCGATGTACTTTTGATGAAAAAAAAACTCTATAAATAGGGCTGTTTAGTTTTGTTTTAGAGGGATTTAAGTGGTATTGAATTTTCAGATTGGAATATAAGAGAGTTTGCTTTCTTACGTTTTTATGCATAAGGTGTTGAGTTGAATGCAATTGAGTTCATCTTTTATATTTCAATTTTTAATTCCTATTTCTATTGTTCTTGAATACTTTAATCTTGGGTTCAAGGGGTAATTTTCAATTATAACTTGAGTTCTTTTCACAAATGTGTTCTTGGGTAATTGAACAAACCTTTCTGATTACTTTGGTGACAATCAAATTCTGATTTGATTGGTAACGAGTTCTAAGAAACAATTTGGGTCTTGGGGTTCCGCATCATTTGGTATCAGAGCAAGGTACACCAAGTAATTATTTATCCTTTTAATTTTCTGTTAGCCTTATTGATCTTCTTCTTGCTTGTTGATCTTGTTCTTGCTATTCACAAACCAAAAAATATATATATATATATATGTTCTTGAAGTGTTTCGGTGTTAATTTGTAAGGAATTACAAGTTTCCTTCTTAAATTCAGTATTTGTCATTATATTTCTTTACTAGTCATCATATACATCAAGTGTGTGTCTTTTCTTTATTGGTTATTTTGCTTTACTTCTAGTTTTGTTTCACATATCCTTGTTGCTTATTTTTAGGATTTCTCTGATAAAATTGAATTACTTTAAGATCTTGATTGATGTTTGATTTTGCCTTTACGTATAAAATCATAAAGATTGTTTGAGTGGTAAAAGGCAAAAGAGTGTGAGCTTAAAAGAGGGTAAAAGCCAATTTGAGTTAAACACGAGAGAAGTGCTAATTACTACGAGGGAAACACGTGAGGGAGTGTTTTTGAGGTTCTTGTTTGTTTGTTATTTTTTTTTTGATATTTCAGATTGCAAAAATGGAAGGAAGTGGAGTAAGTGCACCAAAAGACCAAGAATTTCTTCTCAAGGCTATGTAACAACAGTTTAAGAGGATTCAACTTGTTCTTGGCAACATGAATGACACTTTAGAGAAGCAACAAAACGAGATCTGATGCAGAACCCCAAGACCCAAATTGTTTCTTAGAAATTGTTACCAATCAAATCAGAATTTGATTCTCACCAAAGTAATCAGAACGATTTGTTCAATTAACCAAGAACACGTTTGTGAAAAAAATTGAAGCTATAATTGAAAATTACCCCTTGAACCCGAGATCAAAGTATTCAAGAACAATAGAAATAGGGATTAAAAATTGAAATACAAAAGATGAACTCAATTGCATTAGACTCAACACCTTATGCATAAAAATACAAGAAAACAAACTCTCTTATATTCCAATCTGGAAACATAATACAACTTACATGATGCCTTAAAACAAAACTAAATAGCCCTATTTATAGGGTGTTTTTTGTCAAAAGTACATTGAACCTAGACAATCAGGGTGGTGTCACTAATTAACTCTTGTAACTCCCACCTGGTTGGAAAAACTACTGAAATTTATTGCAAGGAGTTGTTCCAAGGTTCAATGAATCTAGACATTACTTGGATGGCTAGAAATGAGATGGGCTAAATCCAAAGCTAATCTTTTAGCCCAACTAAATTAATGAACTTTGGCTCTTTAAAATCTCCAAGCTTGCATAACCCATTATCAACCCATTTTTGCACAAATAATTGAAGTTGTTCCTTTAGTATTTTAGTTTGGGCCCTAGTGATTGGTCTGCTAAAATCTCCAAGATGATTCTCTAAGTCACTATCCTGAACATTAGTGGTATGTGGAGTAGCATTTGTATAATTTCCCCTCCCTTCAAAAGGATTCATCCTCGAATCAGATCCTACATCAATATCAAAGAGAGATAAATCAGAAAGATTAAAAGTAGCTGAAACACCATGCTCACCTGGTAGATCAATGTGGTATGCATTATCATTGATCTTCGCAACAACTTGAAAAGGCCCATCTCCACGAGCTTCGAATTTTGATTTCCTTTTAGAAGGAAATCTTTCCTTACGCATATGAACCCAAACCCAATCTCTTGGTTCAAATGACACCATGTGCCTTCCTTCATTAACTTGTGATGCAATTTGCTCATTTCGCCTCCCTATCTTTTGTCTTGCTTTGTCATGAATGGATTTAACCATTTTTGCCTTTTTATGTCCATCTGTATTAAAAATTTCACTCAAAGGAACAGGCATAAGATCCAAAGGAGTTAGTGGATTGAAACCATACGCAATTTCAAAAGGAGAAAACCCAGTGGTAGAATGCACACTCCTATTATATGCAAATTCAACAAAAGGTAGATTATCCTCCCAAGTTTTATTATTCCTTCCAACCAAAGCACATAATAAAGTTCCAAGAGTCCTATTTGCTACTTCAATTTGCCCATCAGTTTGAGGGTGTGAAGCAATAGAAAACAACAGTTTAGTACCAAGTTTGGACCAGAGCACTCGCCAGAAGTAGCTTAAAAATTTAACATCCCGATCAGACACAATGGTCTTAGGAATGCCATGTAAACGCACAATATCACGAAAGAACAAATCAGCAATATGCACAGCATCATCAGTTTTTATGACATGGTATGAAATGAGCCATTTTGGAAAAACGATCCACAACTACAAAAATTGAATCTCGGCCTTTTCTAGTCCTAGGTAGACCCAAAACAAAATCTATAGAAATGTCAACCCAAGGATGTGAAGGTACTGGCAAGGGCATGTATAATCCATGGGGTTGAGTTCTAGATTTAGCTTGTCTACATAAAATGCAACTAGAACAGATTTTCTCAACACTCTTACGCATATTAGGCCAAAAGAAGTGTTCATGCAAGATGCTCAAAGTTTTATCAATGCTAAAATGTCCCATAAGACCTCCATTATAAGCTTCACGAACAAGCAATTCCCTAATTGAACTATTAGGCATACACAATTTCCCTCCTTTAAAAAGAAATCCCCCATGCTTATAGAAATCACGGAATGCAGCATGCTCACAAGCATTATAAACATTAGAGAAATCACTATCATGTGCATACAACTCCTTCAAATGCTCAAATCCTAACAACTTCATTGAAAGAGTAGAGATTAGAGCATACCTTCTAGATAATGCATCTACCACAATATTCTCTTTACCTTGCTTATATTGGATCACACATGGAATGGATTCTATGAATTCCATCCATTTGGCATGATGCTTGTTCAGCTTACCTTGTCCTTTCAAGTGTTTTAATGACTCATGAGTTGTATCAATCACGAACTCCTTTGGTAACAAATAGTGCTGCCATGTCTCCAATGCCCTCACCAAAGCATACAACTCCTTATCATAAGTTGAGTAGTTAAGTTGTGCTCCATTTAGCTTTTCACTAAAATAAGAAACAGGCCTCTTTCCTGTAATAAAACAACACCTATACCAATCCCGGAGGCATCACATTCAATTTCAAAAGTTAAATCAAAGTTAGGCAGCCTCAACAATGGTGCACTACTCAACTTTTCCTTTAGCAAAGAAAATGCATTTTCTTGTTCCTTACCCCAAATAAACCCCTTATCTTTTTTCATGATTTCAGTTAATGGAGCAGCAATTGTGCTAAAATCTTTGACAAATCTCCTATAGAAACTTGCCAAGCCATGGAAACTTCTCACATCACTCATGGTCTTAGGTTTCAGCCATTCTTGGGTAGCCTTTACCTTTTCACTATCTACTTCAATTCCATTTGTACTCACCACATAACCTAAGAAAATGATGTGATCGATGCAAAATGAACATTTCTTCATGTTAGCATACAACTTGTACTTACGCAAAGCATCAAACACACATTTTAATTGCATAACATGCTCATCAACGGATTTACTATACACTAGAATGTCATCAAAATAGACAACCACAAACTTTCCATTGAGCTCACGCAAAACATGGCTCATTAAGCGCATAAATGTACTAGGTGCATTGGTTAGGCCAAAAGGCATTACCAACCACTAATACAATCCCTGTTTTGTTTTAAAAGCAGTTTTCCACTCATCACCTGGTTTCATTCTAATTTGGTGATAACTACTTTTCAAATCAATTTTTAAAAGGACACATGCACCATGCAACTCATCTAACATGTCATCAAGTCGAGGTATAGGGTGTCAATATTTTACCATTATTTTGTTGACGACTCTACAATCCACACACATACGCCAACTTCCATCCTTCTTTGGTACTTACAATACAGGTACTGCACATGGGCTTAGACTTTCTCTTATATGTCCCTTCATCAAGAGCTCATCCACTTGCTTTTGTAGTTCTTTTGTTTCCTCAGGATTGCTTCTATATGCCGGCCTATTTAGAATGGCAACCCTGGGAATGAGATCAATTTGATATTCTATTCCTCTCAAAGGTGGTAAACCTTGAGGTAAATCATCGGGAAAAACATCATTGTATTCCTGCAAAACATCAACAACAACACTTGGCAAAGAAGGGTCAACGTCGTTAGTAGAAAAATAAGCCTCCTTGTACAAAAGTACAATCATTGGCCTATGAGTGATTACAGCCTTCCTTACGTCCCTCATTTTTGCATAGAAACTCATTTTTTTTTTCCTCTTTTCTTTCTATGGCTGAATGCTCCTCACTCACTCTCTCTTTTTCACTCTTCTTCTCATCTTCATTTTTCTCACTTTTCTCTTTTTCTTTTCCACTTTCTTTTCTTTTTCTCTCGACTCTTTTTGAACAAACTCTCCATGAGACTTCTCAAGTTGCAATTGATCTTCAAAGATCTATTTAGGAGTCAAAGGAAGAAGAGTATGCTTCTTGCCTTCTTTCTCCACCATGTACTTATTAAGATACCCATCATGGTTCACTCTCCTATCCCATTGTCATGGCCTACCTAATAACAAGTGACTAGCTTGCATAGGAACAACATCACAGGTAACCTCATCATGGTACCTTCCAATAGCAAATGGAACCCTCACTTGTTTAGTAACCTTCAATTCCCCACTATTGTTAAGCCATTGCAATTTATAAGGTCTTGGATGTTTAATAGTTTCCAATCCCAATTTATTCACAAATAAAGTACTAGCCACATTCACACAACTACCCCCATCAATTATCAAACTACACACTTTCCCTTCAACTAAGCACCTAGTATAAAAAAGATTTCCCCTTTGCAATCTACCCCCCTAACTATCCTCTTTCACTTACACATTAAGAGCACGCTTGGTAACCAACAATTGTCCCTCAGTAGGCAACTCAATATCACTAAAATTATCCAAAGGAGGCATCTCATCCTCATCATCACTTTCCTCATCCGTCTCTACCCCATTTCCACACATCACCATTACCTTTTTATTTAGGCATTGAGATGCTATGTGCCCGTACCCCAAACACCTAAAACACTTAATGTCACGGCTTCTAGAGTTTTGGACAGAAGTAGTACCTTTATTTTTACTGTCAAATGATTCAAATGGTTGTGCCTTATCATCCTTCTTTGTTTGGGCAGCCTTGTTATCCTTTCTCCAATTCGACCTCCAAGTATTGTTTTGAGCCGAAAATGTGTTGGCTTTTTTCCCCTTCCCTTTGTGCTGCAATTGCCTTTCTATCTTCATAGCCATGTGCACCATATCTTCTATCTCTACATAGTGTTGCAACTCCACTCTGTCGGCTATGTCTTTATTAAGTCCATTGAGAAACCTTGCCATGGTGACCTCACTATCTTCCTCTATATTTTCTCGGATCATCGCAATCTCCATTTCCTTGTAGTATTCCTCCACATTCTTTGTTCCTTGTACAAGGCTTTGCAATCTTTGGTGCCAGTCCCTATAATAATGGCTTGGAACAAATCTGCGTCTCATGATAGCCTTCATTTCAACCCAAGTTTGGATAGGTTGATACACTCAGAACATATATATATAATGGGAGCGTAAATTGCAGCAAGTGCACTGGTCGTATCAAGTAATAAAGTGGTGAAAAGTAAGGTTGTCGATCCCTCGAGGAACCAATAGAGTACTAGATCTATGGCAATTCTTATCAATATCTAGGTGATTAAAAAGGGGTTTTGAAATGTCTAATCTAAAAATTTAACTTAAAGCAACAAGAAAAATTTTATGATGAATCTATCAATTATGAACAAGGGAAATTAGAATTCACCCTAGATTTGTTAATCAAATTGCTACCAAGTTATGTCAACTAGTGGTTATAAGGTTATTCAAGTGAGTTTAGAAAATCCTTTTTAGGGATGTTGACCTTAAATCAATTAGTCGGCTTCCGCGTCTCCAATTAACCAAGGAATCAAAATTATGTTCATACACCTCCCGATGCTACAAACAACTAATGCCCTAAATCAATTAACCCTAATCCCTTAGTGATTAATTAACAAGAAACATTGCATTGCGCCCTCCATAAACTCTAATTAAACCAATTATCGCAACTCCCGTATTGATAATCAATCTAATTAAGAATTCCTAACAAATCCTAATCAATTCCCGTATCAAAAGGATTTCTAACAATTATAATCAAAGACTGATTATAATTGAAATCAAAGGAATTGCAATCATGAATAATCCTAATAATTCCTAATTACATAACATGGCTACAATTATCCTTTTAACATTCTAGAGTTTCATCCAATTTCCCACAAGGATGATTTAGAACATTATAGTATGAGTTGCATAAAAACAATTGAAATAAAGAGGTGCAATGGAATTCATATTAAACAACTAATAAATGGCATAAAAGAAAATAAAGTAAATGAAACAATGGTTATAATCTTCAAGAGCTTCAATCTTCAAAAATGACTCCTTGAATTCTTCAATTGAAAGCAAACTTCAACAAAATGACATTCTTCCTTCAAACTAAACTTTGGAAAAATCTAAAGTACCTAAGGAAATTCTAATGATTCAAAAGAAAGACAAATGATGCTAAAACAAAGAAGAAGAACAAAAGGATTCTAAAAGAAAGGATGCTTAACCAAAGAAAGGATGCTTAACAAAAGAAATGATGCTTAACAAAAGAAATGATGCCTCCAAGGTTCACACAAGGGGTCTATTTATAGATCCAAAGAGGAGGGGGATAAGGTTGATCTGATGAGGATTTGAGTCAGCAAATTAATTAGGATACGATTTTGGAGAGATTCTCGCAATGGATATCCGGGGAGTAATGAAGGCCGGCTTAAGGCCGGCGGCCTTGAATGTAGGCCGGCTTAAGGCCGGCGGCCTTGAATGTAGGCCGGCTTAAAGGCCGGCGGCTTTTCTTCTTTTTGAGGCCGGTTTAAAGGCCGGTTTAAAGGCCGGTTTAAAGGCCGGTTTAAAGGCCGGCTCAAGGCCGGCTCAAGGCCGGCGGCCTTGAATGTAGGCCGGCCCAAGGACGGCGGCCTTCAGTGCAATCCTTCGCTCACTTCTTAAATTTTGTGAAAAACTCCTCCAATTAACTTGTAATTTACTTTTGGGTCCTCAAAACCTGTATTTTCACAATAAATACCATTAAGTATCATTTCTTTATATTTTCTTATAATATTAAAATAAATTTAATATAAGTCCAAAAGAAAATATAAGTATAATGTGATCTTATCAACATCCCCACACTTGAACTTTTGCTTGTCCTCAAGCAAAATAATTGATTTAAACAAGAGAAATCCATCATTGAACTTCTGGTGCCCATTGTTCTAACCATACTGAAATTTGTAACTAGTATATCTAGTTGAAATTTAGCAGTTAATCTAAATACAACAGATTTTTAATCCCAGTGTTTAACAATAGAAAACAATACTTAGTCCATAAGGAAAAACATTCATTTAAACTTCATTGGTTATTAGCAAGTATCATCTCCCTCAATTTTACTTCTCTAAACAAGATAACAAGGAGTGAAAGCATATGGTATCCATTTTTTCCTAGAATTTCTCCCCTTTTTTTTTTTTGTTTTATTTGCCTTGATTGGCAGCGGAGTGAGACTTCACTCTTCTGAGGGACCAAAGCTCGCCCATGTCAACCTGACTTTCATTAAGGTACTAAATTTTTGCCTTTCCGCCCTTCTCGTTATTGTGAGTTCATTGAGTCGGCACATCCTGGGCTTATCGCCTAAGTGACCAGGTTTTAAAGGGACCCCTACGAACTCTTCCTCACACTAACATTTAAGATTGGATACTCTTAACTCACTTTCCTGAGTTATTGGAGTAAAGGCTCTTTTTTTTTTTTTTTTTTTTTTTTTAAGGGATCACTAAGTAAAATATTTCTTTTACCTCTTTCACTAGGTGTTAAGGTATTCTCAAAGAAATTTCAATAGAGATTTATCCCAACCAATTTTTCCTTGAAGTAAACTTGCTTGTTTTTTCAACTTAAGGACTCAATCTCAAGTTCAAAGGCTCAACATAGGGTAAACCCCGTTCTCTAGAGATTTTACTCTTAAATTTTAACTATGTAAACTAGTCACAACAATTGGTGAGTAGGGCACCAATCTAATTCAATTTCAGGATTTCATTGAAAACACTTAAGGACATAAATAAAGCATGGGATTTGTAAGCTCATGATGTGTGCAATCATTATACTTCTACATTTATAATCCCTTCCCCACACTTAAATTGGACAATGTCCTCATTGTTCCTAATATATCACAAAATTAAGGAAACGAATGTCAATGCAGAAATTGAAATACTGGTACTTCCCTGGTATAAAATTGTTCATCAGGAAGAAAATTCCTCCTAAAATGTCTGTCATCCTTGGAGTGTCTTGAATGCACCGGCAGCTCTTATCCAGCCTTGAATTAGTTTTTTTTTTTTTTTTTTTTTTTTTTTTTTTTTTAACGAAACTATTATAGATACTTATTAAGCATGGGCTGCCTCCCATGAAGCGCTTGTTTTATAGTCATCAGCCTGACTATCAGGGTTAGCTTACATCAAGGAGTTTAAACAACTCCTTCAACACCATCGTTTTTAGATTAGGATTCCAAGCTTCCTTCCATGGTATGGTGCCCTTCTTTTCAGCTTCCACCAATGTTTTGTAGGTAGATATCAACAAACTTACCTGCTGGATGTCTGCCCTTGACCATCCCAGGATTTCCCTATGTTCATCCAACTGGCCTTGAATCTGCTGCTGCAATTCTTTTGTCATAGGCGCTTGATTAATGTGAGGCCATGGATTTCCTAAATTCAGACACTTATAACCAAACAATTGATTAGAAAAGACATTGGGTTCAAGTGTCTGCATAGGCATTAGTGTCGGCACTGGTGGCTTCTCATAGTCGTCTGTCTTCTCAAAAGCAACAACATTTTCAGTCTGGGGTACTTGTTCACGACCTTTGTTTTCTTGCTCATCTTCATCCCCCCAATCATCTATCTCATTTAAGACAGCTTCAAGAGTGGTTTGCCCTACATCTTCCTCCACATCATTGTTAGTAATTTCACCCTCAGCAGATATGTCAGAATACATTGCTTTCTCATTAGACAAAAACACAGGATCATACATATCAAATGTTACCTGGTCATCTAGTGCTCTAAGGGTGAGCTTACCTTGTCCTACATCAATTAGAGCTTGACCTGTGGCTAGGAATGGTCTTCCTAAGATCATGGGTACCTCTCTATCTTCTTCCATTTCCAAGACTATAAAGTCAACTGGAAAGATGAATTTGTCCACTTTTACTAGGACATTCTCCACTATACCCTTTGGGTACTTGACACTTCTATCCGCAAGTTGTAAGGTAACGTGCGTCTCCTTACATTCTCCAAGTCCTAGTTTTTTGAAAATGGACAGAGGCATTAAATTTATACTTGCACCAGAATCTATAAGTACTTTATCAAAATTAAAATTACCAATAGTGCAAGGAACAATAAAACTTCCCTGATCTCTTTGTTTTCTCGGCAAATTGGATAAATTCTTTTGTAAGATCATAGAACATTCCCCTATAAGCATCACTGGTTCATTCCCTTCAATCTTCCTCTTCTTTGTGAGTAAATCCTTCATGAACCTAGCATATGATGGCATCTGCTGAAGTGCCTCTGCAAAAGGAATGTTAATTTGCAATTTTTTAAAGACTTCTAAAAATTTAGCAAATTGTGAATCCAATTGTTGTTGCTTCAGCCTTCCTGGGAAAGGAATAGGAGGAACATATGCTTTCACTTTTGGTGAATTTTGCTTTGGCTCCTCTTCCTTTTGTTTCCCTTTATCTTTCCCTAGGTTAACCTCCTCTTCCTCAAGTTTCTTATCAACCAATTCCTTACCACTTCTTAACATAATAGCATTTACACCCATAGGATTTTGCTCAGTATTGCTAGGTAAAGACCCAGATGGTCTATTACTCAACTGTTGAGACATTTGACTAAGCTGATTTTCAAGATTCCTAATGGTGGCTTGTTGATTTTGCAACATTGTGTCAGTCTTTTGCATATAACTTATCATGAGTTCTTCCATTTTAGACTGACCTTGCTGAGAAGAGGTATTATGATTAGGATATTGTTGATGGGAAGTATTATGATTAGGACCTTGCTTTTGAAATCCAGGGGGTTTAAGTGCGTTGTTATCATTTCTCCATGAGAAATTTGGATGGTTACGCCACCCTGGATTGTAGGTGTTTGAATAGGGTCCTTGATTTCCTCTTTGGAAATTGTTGACAAAATTTACTTGCTCTCCATGGGATGAGGAGGAAAAGTTTCTAGATGGGCACTCAAGAGTTGAGTGTTGTCTTGAGCATAACTCACAATAAGAAAATTGATTAACATTGAAAGAAGGTGCAGAGGTGAGTTTACTTACCTGGGCGGTAAGAGCAGAAATCTGAGCTGTTAAGGTGTCCATATCATTGACAGATGCCACTCTAGACTTACCTCTTTCATGTTGCCAATTATGTGCACTAGAGGCCATTTCATCTATCAAAGCACTAGCCTCATCATATGTCTTACTCATTAATGCACCACCAGAAGCAGCATCTACCAGAGATCTCAATGTGTCATCTAAACTGAGATAGAATATCTCAATAAGGAGATTATCTGGTAATCCATGATGGGGGCATTTTCTAATTGCCTCCTTGAATCTTTCCCATGCTTCATAAAGTGATTCACCACTAAACTTACTGAAGTTTGTGATGTCATTTCTTAACCTAGCAGTTCTAGATGGTGGAAAAAATCTCCTTAAAAATTTAGATGAGAGATCTACCCAAGTGGTTACAGAGTCTTGTGGCAATGAATTGTACCAAGCCCTAGCTTTTTCTCTAAGTGAAAATGGAAAAAGTTGTAGCCTAATTACATCATCAGATACATTATTCATTTTCACTGTATTACAATATTGAAGAAATACTGCAATATGCTCATCAGGACTTTCATTTGGATATCCTCCAAATTGATTTGATTGAACCATTTGAACGAGTGCTGGTTTTAACTCGAAATTATTAGCCTGAATTGTTGGTCTTCTAATTGCAGGACCTGAAACAACAGGTACCGTGTATTCTCGAAGTGCTCTACCAACACCCTGAATCTGATTGTTGTTCTCATCTGCCATGTTCTCTTCTTCCTTTCTTCTCTGCTCTCTTCTAAGTTGTCGCAAAGTGCGTTCTATCTCAAGATTAATTGGTAGAAGTTCAGCACTTCTACTCCTGCGCATAAAAAGAACCTTAAAGAGAATGGAAAACGATCACACAAAGATAAGAAAAATTAAATAACAAAATAATTGTGCCTAAATTACCAACAGAATTACGAAATCTAATATCTATTAGTTCCCCGGCAACGGCGCCAAAAACTTGATACACTCAGAACATATATATATAATGGGAGCGTAAATTGCAGCAAGTGCACTGGTCGTATCAAGTAATAAAGTGGTGAAAAGTAAGGTTGTCGATCCCTCGAGGAACCAATAGAGTACTAGATCTATGGCAATTCTTATCAATATCTAGGTGATTAAAAAGGGGTTTTGAAATGTCTAATCTAAAAATTTAACTTAAAGCGACAAGAAAAATTTTATGATGAATCTATCAATTATGAACAAGGGAAATTAGAATTCACCCTAGATTTGTTAATCAAATTGCTACCAAGTTATGTCAACTAGTGGTTATAAGGTTATTCAAGTGAGTTTAGAAAATCCTTTTTAGGGATGTTGACCTTAAATCAATTAGTCGGCTTCCGCGTCTCCAATTAACCAAGGAATCAAAATTATGTTCATACACCTCCCGATGCTACAAACAACTAATGCCCTAAATCAATTAACCCTAATCCCTTAGTGATTAATTAACAAGAAACATTGCATTGCGCCCTCCATAAACTCTAATTAAACCAATTATCGCAACTCCCGTATTGATAATCAATCTAATTAAGAATTCCTAACAAATCCTAATCAATTCCCGTATCAAAAGGATTTCTAACAATTATAATCAAAGACTGATTATAATTGAAATCAAAGGAATTGCAATCATGAATAATCCTAATAATTCCTAATTACATAACATGGCTACAATTATCCTTTTAACATTCTAGAGTTTCATCCAATTTCCCACAAGGATGATTTAGAACATTATAGTATGAGTTGCATAAAAACAATTGAAATAAAGAGGTGCAATGGAATTCATATTAAACAACTAATAAATGGCATAAAAGAAAATAAAGTAAATGAAACAATGGTTATAATCTTCAAGAGCTTCAATCTTCAAAAATGACTCCTTGAATTCTTCAATTGAAAGCAAACTTCAACAAAATGACATTCTTCCTTCAAACTAAACTTTGGAAAAATCTAAAGTACCTAAGGAAATTCTAATGATTCAAAAGAAAGACAAATGATGCTAAAACAAAGAAGAGAACAAAAGGATTCTAAAAAAAAGGATGCTTAACCAAAGAAAGGATGCTTAACAAAAGAAATGATGCTTAACAAAAGAAATGATGCCTCCAAGGTTCACACAAGGGGTCTATTTATAGATCCAAAGAGGAGGGGGATAAGGTTGATCTGATGAGGATTTGAGTCAGCAAATTAATTAGGATACGATTTTGGAGAGATTCTCGCAATGGATATCCGGGGAGTAATGAAGGCCGGCTTAAGGCCGGCGGCCTTGAATGTAGGCCGGCTTAAAGGCCGGCGGCTTTTCTTCTTTTTGAGGCCGGTTTAAAGGCCGGTTTAAAGGCCGGTTTAAAGGCCGGCTCAAGGCCGGCTCAAGGCCGGCGGCCTTGAATGTAGGCCGGCCCAAGGACGGCGGCCTTCAGTGCAATCCTTCGCTCACTTCTTAAATTTTGTGAAAAACTCCTCCAATTAACTTGTAATTTACTTTTGGGTCCTCAAAACCTGTATTTTCACAATAAATACCATTAAGTATCATTTCTTTATATTTTCTTATATAATTTAAAATAAATTTAATATAAGTCCAAAAGAAAATATAAGTATAATGTGATCTTATCATAGGTCTTTCACCATTTCTCCTCCTACTTATAAGGAGTTGATCCCACCATACAAGTGCATATTCTCCAAACTCCACCGCTGCAAGTTTTATTTTCTTTTCCTCCGAGTAACTATGACATTTGAAGTTTAATTCCACTTTTCGCTCCCACTCCATATATGCATCCGGATCATTCTTCCCCAGAAAGGACGGAATTTTCATTTTGATACTCCCAATATTCCTATCAAGATCATTTTGGTTCCTCCTACCTCTTCCATAATTTCTGCCTTCATTGACCAAGGTAGCTTGATCATCAAATTCCTCTTCAGACTCTTCTACATATTGAGGTGTAGATTACCTCCTTGCCCTTGGATTGTTTCGGGCAGCCCCTTCACGCAAGGCATTGATCTCGTTTTGTTGCTTCTCCAAAGTGTCATTCATGTTGCCAAGAACAAGTTGAATCCTCTCAAACTGTTGTTGCATAGCCTTGAGAAGAAATTCTTGGTCTTTTGGTGCACTTACTCCACTTCCTTCCATTTTTGCAATCTGAAATATCACAAAAAAAAAAAAAACAAACAAGAACCTCACAAACACTCTGTCATGTGCTTCCCTCATAGTAATTAGCACTTCTCTTTTGTTTAACTCAAATTGGTTTTTACCCGCTTTTAAGCTCACACTCTCTTGCCTTTTACCACTCAATCAATCTTTATGATTTTATACGTAAGGGCCAAATCAAACAACAATTAATATCTTAAAGTAATTCAATTTTATCAGAGAAATCCTAAAAATAAGCAACAAGGATATGTGAAACAAAACTAGAAGCAAAGCAACATAACCAATAAAGAAAAGACACACACTTGAAGTATATGATGACTAGTAAAGAAATAGAATGACAAATACTGAATTTAAGAAAGAAACTTGTAATTCCTTATAAATTAACACCCAAACACTTCGAGAATAGATTTTTTTTTTTAGACTTAATAAAGGTGAGTCGTTTCTACACAGCCCAAGGAATCAATAACACAAATCAAATAGAGGATCACATTTAGAACTGAATTTTTTTTTTTTTTTTGGTTTGAGAATAGCAAGAACAAGATCAACAAGCAAGAAGAAGATCAATAAGACTAATGGAAAGAAATAGAAGATTAAAAGGATAGATAATTACTTGGTGTACCTTGCTGTGATACTAAATGATGCGGAACCCCAAGACCCAAATTGTTTCTTAAAACTCGTTACCAATCAAATCAGAATTTGATTCTCACCAAAGTAATCAGAACGGTTTGTTCAATTACCCAAGAACACGTTTGTGAAAAGAACTCAAGTTATAATTGAAAATTACCCCTTGAACCCAAGATCAAAGTATTCAAGAACAATAGAAATAGGGATTAAAAATTGAAATACAAAAGATAAACTCAATTGCATTCAACTCAACACCTTGTGCATAAAAGCACAAGAAAACAAACTCTCTTATATTCCAATCTGGAAACTCAATACAACTTACATGATGCCTTAAAACAAAACTAAACAGCCCTATTTATCGAGTTTTTTCATCAAAAGTACATCGAACCTAGACAATTAGGATGGTGTCACTAATTAACTCTTGTAACTCCTACCTGGTTAGAAAAACTGTTGAAATTTATTAGAAGGAAGTGGAGTAAGTGCACCAAAAGACCAAGAATTGCTTCTCAAGGCTATACAACAACAATTTGAGAGGATTCAACTTGTTCTTGGCAAAATGAATGACACTTTGGAGAAGCAACAAAACGAGATCAATGCCTTGCGTGAAGGGGTTACCCAAAACAATCCAAGGGCAAGGAGGCAACCTATACCTCAATATGTAGAAGAGTCTGAAGAGGAATTTGACGATCAAGCTACCTTGGTGATGAGAGCCAAGCCGAAAGAAGAAATGTGGATCCTCTTGAAGTGCCGCCTGAACCGATCACAAGAAATCAAGCAAAACGATTCAAGGAAGCACTTAACGGGTTGATAAAGGTTGTCCATGAAGCCGAAAAGGATTGGAGCAATCATGAAGTTGGAATGGATTGGAACAACCATGGGAAGACCCTTGCTTTTGTACAAGTCATACCGGACACGGGATGAAGAGGGCATGTATGTTCAAGGCACGGCTGTATAGGAATTCCAAGATTGCACAGAATCATACACGGCTAGATACACGGCTAAAAGGCACGACCGTGTATGGAGACAAGCAAATCCATAGAAAGATACATGACCAGAAGTACACGATCGTGTATGTGACCGGAATGTGCACAGAAAAGTACACGGTCGTGTACACAGCCGTGTATCCCCTGCCGGCTAGCTTGTTCTGTTTTCGTGTTTTTACGCAACTTATCTAAGCTATGTCGTTTTGGACTTGTTTTTCACGAATTGTAACCCTAATATAAAAGCTCCTAGGGTTTAGAACAACTAAGAATTTACATCTTTGAACATTAAGCACTTTTGAGAGGCACCTCTCTTGGTTCTTCAAGAACTAAATCGAACTTATCGGATTAATTTCCGTAGCGTTCATCCCAACTTATCAATCGGTCTTTCATCCCCGATTGTGGCGTCTTCACATTATACCAAGGTTCTTGTCTCACTTATAGACAACGGGTCGCGGTTTCCACTTTAGGTGTTTGGGCGTCTTAGGCAACGAATTCCGAATGTATTGGTATTGGGTTTCGTCACGGGTTGGCGTGGTTCTTATCACTTGGTCAATGAAGGCAGAAATTATGGAAGAGGTAGGAGGAACCAAAATGATCTTGATAGGAATATTGGGAGTATCAAAATGAAAATTCCATCCTTTCTGGGGAAGAATGATCCGGATGCATATATGGAGTGGGAGCGAAAAGTGGAATTAATCTTCGAATGTCACAATTACTCGGAGGAAAAGAAAATAAAACTTACAGCAGTGGAGTTTGGAGAATATGCACTTGTATGGTGGGATCAACTTCTTGTAAGTTGGAGGAGAAATGATGAAAGACCTATCCAAACTTGGGTTGAAATGAAGGTTATCATGAGACGCAGATTTATTCTAAGCCATTATTATAGGGACTTGCACCAAAGATTGCAAAGCCTTGTACAAGGAACAAAGAGTGTGGAGGAATACTACAAGGAAATGGAGATTGTGATGATCTGAGAAAATATAGAGGAAGATAATGAGGTCACCATGGCAAGGTTTCTTAATGGACTTAATAAAGACATAGCCGACAGAGTGGAGTTGCAACACTATGTAGAGATAGAAGATATGGTGCACATGGCTATGAAGATAGAAAGGCAATTGCAGCGCAAAGGGAAGGGGAAACAAGCCAACACATTTTCGGCTCAAAACAATACTTGGAGGTCGAATTGGAGAAGTGATAACATGGCTGCCCAAACAAAGAAGGATGATAAGGCACAACCATTTCAATCATTTGACAGTAAAAATAAAGGTACTACTTCTGTCCAAAACTCTAGAAGTCATGACATTAAGTGTTTTAGGTGTTTGGGGTATGGGCACATAGCATCTCAATGCCCAAATAAAAAGGCAATGGTGATGCATGGAAATGGGGGTAGAGATGGATGAGGAAAGTGATGATGAGGATGAGATGCCTCCTTTGGATAATTGTAGTGATGTTGAGTTACATACTAAGGGACAATTGTTGGTTACTTGGCGTGCTCTTAACGTGCAAGTGAAAGAGGATAGTGAGGGGGTTAGATTGCAAAGGGAAAATCTTTTTTATACTAGGTGCTTAGTTGAAGGGAAAGTGTGTAGTTTGATAATTGATGGGGGTAGTTGTGTGAATGTGGCCAGTACTTTATTTGTGAATAAGTTGGGATTGGAAACTACTAAACATCCAAGACCTTATAAATTACAATGGCTTAACAATAGTGGGGAAGTGAAGGTTACTAAACAAGTAAGGGTTCCATTTGCTATTGGAAGGTACCATGATGAGGTTACCTGTGATGTTATTCCTTTGCAAGCTAGTCACTTGTTGTTAGGTAGGCCATGGTAGTGGGATCGGAGAGTGAACCATGATAGGTATCTTAATAGGTACATGGTGGAGAAAGAAGGCAAAAAGCATACTCTTCTTCCTTTGACTCCTAAACAGATCTTTGAAGATCAATTGCAACTTGAGAAGTCTCATGGAGAGTTTGTTCAAAAAGAGGTCGAGAGAAAAAGAAAAGAAAGTGGAAAAGAAAAAGAGAAAAGTGAGAAAAAAGAAGATGAGAAGAAGAGTGAAAAATAGAGAGTGAGTGAGGAGCATTCGGCCATAGAAAGAAAAGAGGAAAACAAAATGAGTTTCTATGAAAAAATGAGGGATGTGAGGAAGGCTTTAATCACTCATAGGCCAATGATTGTACTTTTGTACAAAGAGGCTTATTTTTCTACTAACGACGTTGACCCTTCTTTGCTAAGTGTTGTTGTTGATGTTTTGCAGGAATACAATGATTTTTTTCCCAATGACTTACCTCAAGGTTTACCACCTTTGAGAGGGATGGAACATCAAATTGATCTCATTCCCGGGGCTGCCATTCCAAATAGGCTAGCATGTAGAAGCAATCCTAAGGAAACAAAAGAACTACAAAAGCAAGTGGATGAGCTCTTGATGAAGGGACATATAAGAGAAAGTCTAAGCCTATGTGCAGTACCTGTATTGTTGGTACCAAAGAAGGATGGAAGTCGGCGCATGTGTGTGGATTGTAGAGCCGTCAACAAAATAACGGTAAAATATCGACACCCTATACCTTGACTTGATGACATGTTAGATGAGTCGCATGGTGCATGTGTCTTTTCAAAAATTGATTTGAAAAGTGATTATCACCAAATTAGAATGAAACTAGGTGATGAGTGGAAAATCGCTTTTAAAACAAAACATAGATTGTATGAGTGGTTGGTAATGCCTTTTGGCCTAACCAACGCACCTAATACATTTATGCGCTTGATGAACCATGTTTTGCGTGAGCTCAATGGAAAGTTTGTGGTTGTCTATTTTGATGACATTCTAGTGTATAGCAAATCTGTTGATGATCATGTTATGCATTTAAAATGTGTGTTTGATGCTTTACGTAAGTACAAGTTGTATGCTAACATGAAGAAATGTTCATTTTGCATCGACCGCATCATTTTCTTGGGTTATGTGGTGAATACAAATGGAATTGAAGTAGATAGTGAAAAAGTAAAGGCTATCCAAGAATGGCCGCAACCTAAGACCGTAAGTGATGTAAGAAGTTTGCATGGCTTGGCAAGTTTCTATAGGAGATTTGTCAAAGATTTTAGCGCAATTGCTGCTCCATTAACTGAAATCATGAAAAAAGATAAGGGGTTTATTTGGGGTAAGGAACAAGAACATGCATTTTCTTTGCTAAAGGAAAAGTTGAGTAGTGCACTATTGTTGAGGCTGCCTAACTTTGATTTAACTTTTGAAATTGAATGTGATGCCTCCGGGATTGGTATAGGTGCTGTTTTATTGCAGGAAAAGAGGCCTGTTGCTTATTTTAGTGAAAAGCTAAATGGAGCACAACTTAACTACTCAACTTATGATAAGGAGTTGTATGCTTTGGTTAGGGCATTGGAGACATGGCAGCACTATTTGTTACCAAAGGAGTTCGTGATTGATACAGATCATGAGTCATTAAAACACTTGAAAGGACAAGGTAAGCTGAACAAGCGTCATGCCAAATGGATGGAATTCATAGAATCCATTCCATATGTGATCCAATATAAGCAAGGTAAAGAGAATATTGTGGCAGATGCATTATCTAGAAGGTATGCTCCAATCTCTACTCTTTCAACGAAGTTGTTAGGATTTGAGCATTTGAAGGAGTTGTATGCACATGATAGTGATTTCTCTAATGTTTATAATGCTTATGAGCATGCTGCATTCTGTGATTTCTATAAGCATGAGGGATTTCTTTTTAAAGGAGGGAAATTGTGTATGCCTAATAGTTCAATTAGGGAATTGCTTGTTCGTGAAGCTCATAGTGGAGGTCTTATGGGACATTTTGGCATTGATAAAACTTTGAGCATCTTGCATGAACACTTCCTTTGGCCTAATATGCGTAAGAGTGTTGAGAAAATCTATTTTTGTTGCATTTCATGTAGACAAGCTAAATCTAGAACTCAACCCCATGGATTATACATGCCCTTGCCAGCACCTTCACATCCTTGGGTTAACATTTCTATGGATTTTGTTTTGGGTCTACCTAAGACTAGAAAAGGCCAAGATTCAATTTTTGTAGTTGTGGATCATTTTTTCCAAAATGGCTCATTTCATACCATGTCATAAAACTAATGATGCTGTGCATATTGCTGATTTGTTCTTTCGTGATACTGTGCATTTACATGGTATTCCTAAGACCATTGTATCCGATTGGGATGTTAAATTTTTTAGCCACTTCTGGCGAGTGCGTTGGTCCAAACTTAGTACTAAACTGTTGTTTTCTACTACTTCACACCCTCAAACTGATGGGCAAACTGAAGTAGTAAACAAGACTCTTGGAACCTTATTACGTGCTTTGATTGGAAGGAATATTAAAACTTGGGAAGATAATCTACCTTCTGTTGAATTTGCATATAATAGGAGTGTGCATTTTACCACTGGGTTTTCTCCTTTTGAAATTGTGTATGGTTTTAATCCGCTAACTCCTTTGGGTCTTTTGCCTATTCCTTTGAGTAAAATTTTTAATACAGATGGACATAAAAAGGCAGAAATGGTTAAATCCATTAATGACAAAGTAAGATAAAAGATAGAGAGGCGAAATGAGCAAATTGCATCTCAAGTTAACAAAGGAAGGCGTATGGTGTCATTTGAACCAGGAGATTGGGTTTGGGTTCATATGCGCAAGGAAAGATTTCCTTCCAAAAGGAAATCAAAATTGGATGCTCGTGGAGACGGGCCTTTTCAAGTTGTTGCGAAGATCAATGACAATGCAAACCGCATTGATCTACCTGGTGAGTATGGTGTTTCAGCTACTTTTAATGTTTCTGATTTATCTCTCTTTGATATTGATGCAGGATCTGATTCGAGGACAAATCCTTTTGAAGGGAGGGGAAGTGATACAAATGCTACTCCACATGCCATTAATGTTTAAGAAAGTGACTTGGAGAATCATCTTGGAGATTTTAGTAAACCAATTACCAGGGCCCAAACTAAAAGACTAAAGGAACAACTTCAATTATTTGTGCAAAAATGGGTTGATAATGGGCTATGAAAGCTTGGAGATTTTAAAGAGCCCAAGTTCATTAATTTAGTTGGGCTAAAAGATTAGCTTTGGATTCAGCCCATCTCATTTCTAGCCATCCATGTAATGTCTAGATTCATTGAACCTTGGAACAACTCCTTACAATAAATTTGAGCCGTTTTTCCAACCAGGTGGCAAAAATCGAGGAGTCACATGAGTTAATTAGTGACACTACCTTGATTGTCTAGGTTTGATGTACTTTTGATGAAAAAAGCTCTATAAATAGGGCTGTTTAGTTTTGTTTTAGAGGGATCTAAGTGGAATTGAATTTCTAGATTGGAATATAAGAGAGTTTGCTTTCTTGTGTTTTTATGCATAAGGTGTTGAGTTGAATGCAATTGAGTTCATCTTTTGTATTTCAATTTTTAATTCCTATTTCTATTGTTCTTGAATACTTTGATCTTAGGTTTAAGGGGTAATTTTCAATTATAACTTGAGTTCTTTTCACAAACGTGTTCTTGGGTAATTGAACAAACCTTTCTAATTACTTTGGTGAGAATCAAATTCTGATTTGATTGGTAACGAGTTCTAAGAAACAATTTGGGTCTTGGGGTTCCGCATCATTTGGTATCAAAGCAAGGTATACCAAGTAATTATCTATTAGGATTATTGTGTGTAATATCAATAATTCTCAAGCCCTTTCCAATTATTACTAGTGTGTAATATCTGGTATGTAATTGGATCATCTTTTCCTCTTCCATTTTCATGCAATTTAAAGCTCATTTTGCTAGCTAAGGTTCACACCATTCCTTGGAATTGGATACAATGTTTCTTCCATCTTTGATTTATGTTGTAATTGCCATTGGAGCACATCAAAATTTGGTATGAAAGAAAAGGTTTTGATGTGCCTAAACACACTTAAAAGCACATCCAAAAGACTTAAGAATAACTATCTCAAGTCAAGGCAAAATCGGATCCAAAAATGGCACTTTTCAAATGAACCCTAACGATGAAAGGATGAAATTCAAACAACTAATGATATAATTAGAATACTTCAATGAAAATTCCTTCTAATAACACTCTAATTTCATGTAATCCACGCAAAAGAAGCCTCAATTTGACAAAGAAAAACCGTAAAATATGAATCCTTTTCCAATGGTGAAATTCACGTTATCAAGGAAATCCTTAAAGATGAATCGGATCAATATGATAATTCCTTCAAATAATCACAAGAATTCGTGAATAACAACAAGGATATCTGACTAAGAAATATCTCAATTCAACCCTAGATATGACACACTAGAGAAGAAAGGAAATCACAACAAAATGAAATTCATATAACTTACAATTTCAACTCTTGGGATTGAAATTGATAAAGGTTTGGAACCAAGGTATGAACCTTAATTCTCACGTGAAAAGAGGTGTATAATCTGCAAAATGATAAGCCTCTCAAACCCTCTCTTAAGCAAGTATTTATACTTGCTACTCCTAGGGTTAAAAAGTGCTCAAAATTATAAGTTTGCCACTTTTAAGGTGGCTAACCCTAAATGAAAGTTACAAAGAAATAAAAGTGTCCCAAAACCAAAATACAACCAAAATAGTTCAATAAACATTTACAAGATACAAAATAACATAAATCTTCGTAATCCAATGCCTCATAATAGAGAACAATCGCAGCGGGCATTTGATTGTTATCCAGAAAAAATGTTCTGTGTCCAACTGAAGTTGTAGGACATTTTGGTATCCCATGGAGATATATAATTGTACCTGTAATATTATTCTCAAAGTTTATTAGAAATAAAGACATAAGATAAAATATGAGCAATTTGGTTAATCATCCAAATTGGGTTCTGAAGAGGTTGACAGTGTTAGAATTTTTCCCATCATCTCCTCGGGCTTCTGAAAGATTTGCCCTCAAATCTAGAGGATCAGTTGTGGAATTGAACCCTAGGATCTCTGTTGTCCTGCTCCCCTAACTAACCATGGTAGTGGATGGATGCCTGACCTGTTTCTGAAAACCCTGGACCTCAGATGGAGTCATTGGTAATAGGATTATGCGTGTTTCGCCCATGCTGAACATGTAGGTATTTTCAAACCCATCTTGTATCACCCGTCGATCATACAACCAAGGCCAACCTAACAGCAAATGGAATGCATGCATAGGAACTATATCACAAAGGATCTCATCATGATAGTTCTGCCCGACACTCATAGGAACCTTTACCCTAAGGGTAACATGCATATTACCTCTATTATCCAGCCAATGCAAATGATAAGGACTAGGATGGGGTATAGTAGATAGTTGTAATTTGTCTACTAGTGCAGCAGATATAACATTCGTGCAACTACCACTATCGATGATGAGTACACAAAGGTTACCTCTGATTCTGCAAGAGGTATGAAATATGTTCTCCCTTTAAATATCACTGATATCAAGAGATGTGGACAAAATCCTGCGTAACACATTGAGGGGTAGATATTTCCCTCCAGTATGCTCCTCAGGTGCATTTGCATTCTGATCATCATAATATTCCTGCAATGCTGTTGGTAGATCTGTAGGCTTAATCTGTTCATGGTCATCCCCAGTATCCTCTCCAATGTCTTCCATAACAGTCATCACCCTCTTATTTGGACACTGTACAGCCATATGCCCAAATCCCATGCATTTAAAACATTTTATCTAGTGCGCTTTCCCACTAGTAGATCCGGGAATAGTCTGCCTCGTTTCTGGTGCCATGACCTCTTTACCCTTCCCAGTGGGTAAGTTTTCTCTTATAATGGTTGGGGTAGTAGTGTCCACTACCTTGACTCCCTCACCTACAGCCTTTGCTCCTCCTGATCGACTGTCAGCTGAGATGGGTCTATTAGCAGTGTTGGGCTACTGCTAGGAGCCCTAAAGAAGTTGGACCTCCTCTGTCTCTCTACTTTTAAGGCCAACTGAATAGCCTCATCAAGTGTGGTATAGCGCTGCAGCTCAACAATACACGCTATCTCATATTTTAGACCTGAGACAAATCGTGATATAGTTTGTTCCGGAGGCTCAACAAACCCACACCTAATCATAAGGGTCTCAAATTCCTGCACATAATCATCTACTGTTTTGCCCCCCTGCCTCAAAGTTTGCAGTCGCATAAATAGCTCCTGTTTGTAGTGCTAAGGAATGAACCTTTTCCTTAGCAACCTCTTCATATCCCTCCAGGTCTAAACCTCAGCCTCTCCATCCCGACACCTATTGATGATCAGATTCTTCCACCAAAGTACAGCATACCCTACAAATTCAATAGCAGCCAATCCGACCCTGGTACTATCATCGATCTCATAACATTCGAAGAGACCTTTGACCTTATCCTCCCAATCTAGGTACTCATCTACTGATCCCTTACCATCATAGGATGGCATCTGTAGTTTCACATACTCCAAACCCTGAGGTGGCTTGAAATCCCTATTCTGATTTAGGTTAACCCCAAAATTGTCATCTCTTTCTTCCACTACTCTGTTTCGATGAGGGTTTCATGGAGCTACTCGAGGTGGTGCTGGTTGGTTTACCACTGGTGGTTGTGGTAAAGTCATCCTGTCAACTCTAGTTGCTAGTGTAGCAACTATAGTAGTAAGCTCCTGAAGTTGTTCCTCCAAAGTTCTTCTGCTTGACACATTACGACCATGTCCTCCACCAACCTGGCTATTGGCTTCTTCACCCAATCCCCCATTCACACTATCATTAGACATATTTGTAGATTCTTGTATGTTGTTTCTCAAAATGATATGATTCAAGGGTATACACTTCCACTACTATACTTCCTTAAACTCCACACAATAGTAACTACAAAAGACAAACAAACAAACCCACTTAATGTTACAATTTTATAATTGCAACTCATGTGTAATACACTTCTCCACAACAAGCCACAAGTACACGGTGCAGCAAAAATTAATTTCCACAAGTTCACTCCACGGCAACACACAAGCAACAACTACAATTAAGAAGTAACACTTCCACGGCAACAACAAGGTGAATATTGAATACAAGTAGTCTTCAACTTCCACGGAAAATAATGAAGACAAGAGATTAATAAGTAACTTTCCCAAAATGAATTCTGAATCCCACTATAGGCAGCAACTTCCAATTTGAAATTCAAATAACTTCACTTATTGCAAGCCTTCCTCAATTGGTAACAATGAATTCAAATTCAAATAGCAATCATTAACTCCCACAACTTAATTGCATATGATTTGAATTCAAATAATTCCTTACTAATCAAACTTAATGTAATATGCAAATTGTACTTCACAAATTCAGAATTACACAATGGAATTCAAAGACAACAAACAACACAACTCCTCACGCCACAAGCTACTTCACAGCAACAATTGGTAAGTTTCATAATTTCAAAAAATTTGCTAAAGTAACTTCACTTTGTACTTCTGCTCTTCCACGTGAATTAGTGTCCACAAAGTGATATAATAACCTTCCCAAATCAACTCCAATAATCAGCAAATCAAATCCCAATCCAAAGTAATTTCGCAACCTCAAACAACAACAACAACACAATTTCGGTTTTCAATTGATCAACCCTAATTGATGATCACTTCCACGAAATTGAATACAACCAATTCCCTTCACTCAACAAGAGCTCTGATACCAAAAAGATGATGTGCCTAAACACACTTAAAAGCACATCCAAAAGACTTAAGAATAACTATCTCAAGTCAAGGCAAAATCGGATCCAAAAATGGCACTTTTCAAATGAACCCTAATGATGAAAGGATGAAATTCAAACAACCAATGATATAATCAGAATACTTCAATGAAAATTCCTTCTAACAACACTCTAATTTCATGTAATCCACGCAAAAGAAGCCTCAATTTGACAAAGAAAAACCGTAAAATATGAATCCTTTTCCAATGGTGAAATTCACGTTATCAAGGAAATCCTTAAAGATGAATTGGATCAATATGATAATTCCTTCAAATAATCACAAGAATTCGTGAATAACAACAAGGATATCTGACCAAGAAATATCTCAATTCAACCCTAGATATGACACACTAGAGAAGAAAAGAAATCACAACAAAATGAAATTGATATAACTCACAATTTCAAGATGTTGCACTCGCCATAATTTCAACTCTTAGGATTGAAATTGATAAGAGTTTGGAACCAAGGTATGAACCCTAATTCTCACGTGAAAAGAGGTGTATAATCTGAAAAATGATAAGCCTCTCAAACCCTCTCTTAAGCAAGTATTTATACTTGCTACTCCTAGGGTTAAAAAGTGTTCAAAATTACAAGTTTGCTACTTTTAAGGTGGCTAACCCTAAATGAAAGTTACAAAGAAATAAAAGTGTCCCAAAACCAAAATACAACCAAAATAGTTCAATAAACATTTACAAGATACAAAATAACATAAATCTTCATGATCCAATGCCTCAAAATAGAGAACAATCGTAGCGGGCCTTTGATTGTTATCCAGAAAAAATGTTCTGTGTCCAACTGAAGTTGTAGGACATTTTGGCATCCCATGGAGATATATAATTGTACCTGTAAGATTATTCTCAAAGTTTATTAGAAATAAAGACATAAGATAAAATATGAGCAATTTGGTTAATCATCCAAATTGGGTTCTGAAGAGGTTGATAGTGCCAGAATTTTTCCCATTAGGTTTGTGGAAGGGAACTCATGAATTACAAATTGGGGATTTACGGTTTCATAATTGAAGTTGTTTGAAGTGGAATTAAAGATCTTGATATCGGAACCACTACAATTGTGCTTAAGAACCCCTTTGGCTATTATGGACCCCCATAACAAAAACACGAAAACCTACGGATCTAATTGGAATTAAACCCTAAGATAGTTTAGAATTTAGGTTTTCTTAGATGGATCGATGAACAAGCTAGAACTAATCAAGCCTTAACTTCGAAACTCTCCTCATGAAAAGATCGATCAACTCTCTCAGGAAAGTTTCTTAGCATGCATTCAATCAAGAATGCAAGGAATTGAAGCGACAAGCTTTCTAGTATTTCAAAGATGACAAAAACTGCCTTTACATCGTCTTATCTCGGTATAAATAGGAAGACATCCAAGCAATACATCGTAATTCATGGAATAAGGAAAAATACAACGTAATTAAAAGATGGTCGGCTGTCAAGGCTAGCTCAAGGCCAGCAGCGTACAGTTGTAGGTTTGGAGCTCCTTTCAAAACCGGCTTCGAGGCCGGCAGCCTTGATCCTGGATCGATTCTTCCCACTTGATTTCCATCACATTAAGTTCCCTTTGATCATCCCTTGCCCCAAAGCTTTGGATTCCTTGAAGCTTCTCACTTGTGATGTTTACTAAACCCTGTATATGAGAAATTAGGATTTGTTGCAGCTTCTTAGCTCGGGATCTTGTGATTGGTCCTTGAGGTAGGCTTATTGGACTTGAATCCCTTTGAACTTCAGCTTCAGCCACTTGACTTTCTTCTTGATTCAGCCCTTGAACTTGTGATAGTGGCTCTTCCATAACATTCCCCCTCTCCTCAAAAGGATTCGTCCTTGAATCAAAAGCATCACCTACATCAAAACGACTTAGGTCAGCGACATTAAAAGTGGCACTAACATTATACTCACCTGGTGAGTCAACTCTGTAGGCGTTGTCATTGATTCTCTCAAGTACCTGAAATGGACCGTCTCCCCTGCGGTTCAACTTAGATTTCCTCTGTAATGGAAACCTCTCCTTGCAAAAATGCACCCAAACCCAATCTCTAGGCTGAAAAATCATGGGTCTCCTACCCTTGTTCACCCTTGAAGCTACTTTGGCATTTTGTTTCTCAATCCTACTCTTTACTTGTGCATGTAGCTTTCTCACGAAATCTGCCTTAGAATCCGCATCAATACTCACAAACTTGTTAGGTGGCAATGGCAATAAATCAACAGGAGTCAGTGGATTAAAACCATACACAATCTCAAATGGTGAATAATGAGTAGTGCTATGTACAGCCCTATTATATGCAAACTCCACAAATGGTAGGCAATCCTCCCAAGTCCTAATGTTCTTCTCTATGATTGCCCTCAACAACTGAATTAAAGTCCTGCTAACCACCTTAGTTTGCCCATCCATTTGTGGGTGACAGGTAGTCAAAAACATCAGTTTAGTTCCCAACTTTCCCCACAATACTCTCCAAAAATGACTCAAAATTTTTACATCCCGATCACTAACAATGCTCCTAGGTATGCCATGCAGACACACTACCTCTCTAAAGAACAAATCAACAATGTGTATAGCATCATCAGTTTTATGACAAGGAATGAAATGAGCCATTTTACTAAACCTATCAACCACAACGAAGATGCTATCACTACCCTTCCTAGTCCTAGGTAACCCAAGCACAAAATCCATAGACACAGTAGTCCAAGGTTCATCAGGAACAGGCAGTGGTGTATACAGTCTATGTGGTTTCAGTTTAGATTTTGCCTCCCTACATGTGATACAATGTTGACAAACTTTATGCACATCATGTCTCATGCTAGGCCAAAACAAATGTTGAGTCAGCATATCAAAGGTCTTGTCTACCCCAAAATGCCCCATTAAGCCCCCTCCATGTGCTTCTTTAACTAGTAATTCCCTCATAGAACCTCTAGGAATACACAACTTACTTTTCTTGAAGAAGAATCCATTAGACACATAATAATCATTCATCCCATTCCCGTCAATACAAGCAGCAAAAATCTCAGAAAAATCAACATCATGTGGGTACAGCTCCTTCACCAACTCAAATCCTAACAAAGATGTACTAAGAGAGTTAAGTAAAGTGTACCTTCTTGATAGCGCATCAGCAACAATGTTCTCCTTACCCTACTTGTACCTGATCACATAAAGGAAGGTCTCGATGATTCCACCCATTTTGCATGTCTCCTATTCAGCTTATCTTGGCCTTTTAGATGTTTCAGGCTCTCATGGTCTGTGTGTATAACAAACTCTTTAGGCCATAGATAGTGTTGCCAAGTCTGTAGTGAGCGTACTAAGGCATACAGCTCCTTATCATATGTTGGGTACTTCAATGTTGCCCCACTCAAGTTTTCACTGAAATACATTAGTGGCCCGTGATCCTGCATCAATATAGCTCGAATCCCTATGCCACTAGCATCACACTCAATCTTAAAACTTTTATCAAAATTAGGCAAAGCAAGCAATGGTGCATTGCACAATTTATTCTTAAGTTCATTGAAAGCATGTTCTTGTGCATCACCCCAAGTAAAACTAACATTCTTTTTCACAAGTTCATTCAAAGGTGCAGCTATTGTGCTAAAATCTCTAATGAACCTCCTATAGAAACCAGCAAGTCCATGAAAACTCCTCACCTCACTAGCAGTCTTAGGTCTAGGCCACTCCTTAATGGCTTTCACCTTCTCTTCATCAACCTCTACTCCTTAACTAGACACAATAGATCCTAGAAAATTAACCATATCCATGCAGAAACTACATGATGGGAATCAAAATCCGACAAGACCTATCATTAGGACAAAAATTGAAGGATTTCAAATCTTGGCAATGAGGGCCCATTTCAAGCAGATCAACCTCGGAATAAATTATTATCTAACCTCTTTTATCTTATTCATGAATTGTATATTCCAACAGGTATGCTTATTTGGTTTCACAAGGCGATGGATAAACTCACTAAGACTCAGCTTGTGGGTTATCTATGGACCGACCTGAACCGGCGATGAGTTGAACCAACGGATTCCATCATGAAGCTAGCCTGTCGAAGATTATTTTCTTTACTTGTAATTTATGTTTGAACCATTTATTTTGTAAGCTTTATGGGACATTTTATTTGGTTGTATTTTACCTTTAGGACCGGCCACCTTATAGTGGCATAGTTGTGATTTTCTTGTCATTTTAACCCTAAAGGGTGCAAGTATAAATACTTGCAAATTAGGTTTTTTGAGGGCTTTTTGATATTGGAGAAAAAAACACCCCTTTTGCCGTGAGAGAGAGTGCCTCTTTCAAGCAATTGCTCTTATCAATTTCCTTAGTGAAATTGTGGCGAGTAGGCTTGGATTTGTTGTGTGTTATATCAACAAATTACAAGTTGATCCTAATTCCAAACTAGTGAGTCATATCTGGTGAGGATTTAGTTATTTTATGTACTTTTGTTCTTATGAAATTAGGGTTCTAATTTCGAAATTTGAAAGCACCTTTGAATTGAATTGGAATCTCATTTCATGTTCTATTGTTCATCATTGAAATCTAGCCATCAGATGTTCTTTATATCCTTTTGATTTTTCATCAATATATTCGGAATTTCTTTTGGAATTGAGGCTTTTCCTTTGTTTGTGTCGTGGATGATCATTGACAATTCATCCCTTTTTAGTTGATTGTGCTTGACCCCCCTTTAGGCACATCATAATTTGGTATCAGAGCTTAAGGTTAAGAGGAGGGATTGTTGAATTTAAGATTTTTGATCCTTATATTGTTATCTTCCTATTGCCGTGAGTTGCTTATGGTTAAGAGGAGGAATTGTTGCAATTAGGATTGTCCTTTGTTTCCATGTTGCCGTAAGTTAATTGAAGGTATATGAGAAGGGTTTTGTTGATTGAAGTTTTGGGAATTGAAAGTTTTTGGTATTACCTTTGTGAACCGAATTGCAAGGGAGTGGAAATTCAGATCAAGTGAATGTATTTTTTTGTTGTTGTTACCTTGATGTTTACGTGATTGATCCGTGTTGAAATTGAGGATTAATTGAATTGTTTGTATTGGTATTAATTGGCGTGAGTATCTTACTTGGGAAGTTGAAACTTGTTGTTGTAGAAGTGGACATCTTGTTGTAATTTTTTGTCTTGACTTCACCGTGAAGGAGAGGAAGGTAGTGCAATTTCGGAAGTGCAAATTGTGTAGGAAGGGAATTGTGTTTGTTTTTGCATTGTTGAATTCAGAATTGTGGAGGATATTTGCAATTTTCCAGATTTGATTAGTGTGTAAGAAAGGAAGTTATTTGATTTCAAAACAAGCATTAAGAGTGAAGGAGTTAATTGTGCTTGTTTGAATTTGAAATTTTGCATCTTACCAAATGTGGAGGAGTTGCAATTAGTAAAGTGAATTGATTTTCAAATTTAAATGCTGCCTTCTTATGTTTATTTCGGTTGAAGAATGTTATACAAGTGGAGAAATGCACCGTGATTGAGTAGGAGCATATATGGTGTTGTGTTGTGCAAATCGGAAGTGAAAGTGTATAATTTCCAGATTTGAATTGTGTGGAAGAAAAGGAAACAATTTGAATTGAAACACATCCATTTACTTCAAGTAGTTAAGAGTGGTATTGATTATATTTCATTTGAATTTGAAATTGATTCTTACCATTTGTGGCAAAGTTGCATTAAGGTTGTCACTTGTGAATTTGTTGCCGTGTATGTATGTAAGTTGCGGTGGAAGTGGAGTGTATAGTTGTTGTTGCCGTTTCTTGTTGTTGTTGCCATTTAAAGGAGCATTTTAGTTAGTTTTGTTTGTTGCTATCGTGGAAGTGAAGAGTTGCAACATATTATTGTTGCGTGAATTTATTGTGTTGTATGTAAAGTATATAAGTGGCGGAGTGAGTTGGTTTTTGGCGTGAATTGTTTTTGTGAAGAAAGTGTGCTACAATTACTAGACATTACATTGGTACATCAAATAGATTGCATCCACAAAAATGTCTATTAATAGTGTGAATGGAGGAATGAGTGATGTAGCATATAGTCGAATTGGTGGAGGTCAGGGTTCTAATGTTGCAGGTGGGAGGACCTTAGATGAACAACTTCGGGACCTTAGAAAACTTGTTACTACATTAGCAACAAGGATTGATAGGATGACATTGCCACCACCACCAGTGGTACACCTTCAGGAGCCACCTAGAGCAAAGGGAGATTATCATGCTCTTAGAGAAGATAGAGTTGATAATTTTAGGCTTAAACCATTCCCAGAAATGGAATTTAGACCACCTAGAGGCTCAGAGTGTGCAGAGCTACAAATGCCTTCACTTGAAGATAAGGGTTCCACAGATGAAAGATGTCAAACACCATTGTGCCAAACCTTCAGAGGTTTCTGAAGGTAATGATCAGTTGGACCAATTGTTAGAAGACTCTAGGGATCAGCATAACAGGGATGAGTCAAAGGAAACAAACTCGTTGGAAAGTGTTGAGATAGAGGAAACATCAGTCGATAATGAGTCCTTGTTTTTGTTACAGGAGAGATACATCCTAGAGATGGAGGAAAGGAAACAATCATCTACTATAGTATTTCAGATATTGGGATTCTGTAGAGATACTCCTTCAAATGGATTACTTTTGGGAAACAGAGTCTCTGCTGCATTTGAACTGCAAGATTTAAGGACAAATCTTTTTGAGGTCCAAGGAGATGATGGGAATCAAAATCCGACAAGACCTATCATTAGGACAAAAATTGAAGGATTTCAAATCTTGGCAATGAGGGCCCATTTCACGCAGATCAACCTCAGAATAAATTATTATCTAACCTCTTTTATCTTATTCATGAATTGTATATTCCAACAGGTATGCTTATTTGGTTTCACAAGGCGATGGATAAACTCACTAAGACTCAGCTTGTGGGTTATCTATGGACCGACCTGAACCGGCGATGAGTTGAACCGACGGATTCCATCATGAAGCTAGCCTGTCGAAGATTATTTTCTTTACTTGTAATTTATGTTTGAACCATTTATTTTGTAAGCTTTATGGGACATTTTATTTGGTTGTATTTTACCTTTAGGACTGGCCACCTCATAGTGGCATAGTTGTGATTTTCTTGTCATTTTAACCCTAAAGGGTGCAAGTATAAATACTTGCAAATTAGGTTTTTTGAGGGGCTTTTTGATATTGGAGAAAAAAACACCCCTTTTGCCGTGAGAGAGAGTGCCTCTTTCAAGCAATTGCTCTTATCAATTTCCTTAGTGAAATTGTGGCGAGTAGGCTTGGATTTGTTGTGTGTTATATCAACAAATTACAAGTTGATCCTAATTCCAAACTAGTGAGTCATATCTGGTGAGGATTTAGTTATTTTATGTACTTTTGTTCTTATGAAATTAGGGTTCTAATTTCGAAATTTGAAAGCACCATTGAATTGAATTGGAATCTCATTTCATGTTCTATTGTTCATCATTGAAATCTAGCCATCGGATGTTCTTTATATCCTCTAGAAATACATCGCCAAAATCCAGCAACAAATCAGAAAACACACTAGGCAAACATGGGTTAACGTCATTAGTGGCCAAGCAAGCCCCTTTGTATAGAAGTACAAATATAGGTCTACTAGCACTCAAAGCATTCCTAACCTCACTGGACCTAGCAATCAAGCTCACATTTTTACTCTTTTTCTCTCCTGGCCGATTGTTGTCTTGCTTTTCACTTTTCTCAATTTTTCCACTCTTTTGATTTTCACTCTGGTTTTTCTCTCCTTCTGAAGTGCTCTTTCTACTCTCCTTCTCTTTGCTTTCGGCCTCCATTCTCAGCCTCTCCAATTTACATTGGTCCTCATACACTTCTTTAGAGGACAGTGGTGCCAAAATGGTTTTCCTGCCATCCTTAGTAAAAGAGTATCTGTTGAGATATCCATCATGCAAGGTTTTCCTATCAAATTGCCAAGGTCTACCTAACAAGATGTCACCAGCATGCATAGGAACAACATCACAAAGCACCTCATCACAGTATTTGCCAATGGAAAAAGAAATGAGGACTTGCTTGTTCACCTTAATCTCTCTACAGTCACTAAGCCACTGAAGTTTGTATGGCCTTGGATGTGGTATAGTAGGCAATCCCAACCTGTTAACTAAGAGTGTACTCACCACATTAGTACAACTCCCTCCATCAACAATCACACTACATGCCTTTCCCTGGACATGGCATCTAGTACGAAACAGATTCTCTGTCTATTCCTCAGGACCATCCTCCTTTAGCTGGGTACTCAGTGCACACCTAGCTACAAATAGGTCACCTCTCACAGCCTCCTCAACACTACCAGCATCACTATAAGCCTCCAACTCGGGCATGTCATCATCTGCACTCTCATTATCATCTCCTTCATCATCTGTCACAATTTCTCCATTTCTTATCACCATTGTTCTCTTATTAGGGCAATCCTTGCTAATGTGCCCTACATCCTGACACTTCCAGCATTTAATATCCCTGTTCCTGCCTTTGGGTTTAGCCTCCTTAGGTTTCTCAGGTGAAACCCTAACTACCTTCCCCTTTGCAACATCAGTAGTAGGCTTACTTCCCTTAAAATCAGACTTTCCATAACCCTTCCATGCAGAATGAGAATTGGAAGAAGGTTTGGAAACATACCTGTATGGACCTCTGCCCTGGAGTTGTCTCTCAATTTTGATAGCTAGATCCACCATATCCTCCAACTCCACATAATGTTGCAATTCTACTCTATCAGCAATTTCTTTATTTAAGCCACCTAAGAATCGTGCTATGGTGGCCTCCTCTTCCTCATCCACATCAACCCTGGTCATGATCATCTCCATCTCTTTGTAGTAGTCCTCCACACTCCTACTACCTTGTCTCAACATTTGCAACCTTTGCATGAGTTCCTTGTGATAGTACCTGGGAACAAAGCGCTTTCTCATCACAGCCTTAAGATCATGCCAACTATCTATAGGATACTCCATGTTCCTCCTTCTGCTGGTCACCAGTTGATCCCACCAAGAGATAGCGTAATCTTGAAACTAGGTTACAGCCAACTTCACTTTTCTCTCCTCGCTACATTGCTGACAACCAAAGTTCAGCTCTACCTTCTTCTCCCACTGCAAATAAGCCTCTGGATCAGACTTACCATGAAAGATGGGAAGTTCCAATTTAATTCCACCCAATCCTCGATCTACATAATCATCATTCCCTCTACTTCTACCAGCAGTGTAACGCTCATGTGTTCTTCCTCTTCCTCTACCAGCTCCTATTCCACTACCACCTCTTTGGCCCTTACTGACATCCAACACTATACTATCTTCATACTCCTCCTTCGAATAGTCACTATCATCAGCCACATCAACTGTCTGTGGAATAGCAATCCTACCTCCTCTATGCCCTTCTCTAGCACTAGGCTCCCTATTTTCAACTACCTGTAAGCTCAAGTTCATTCGCTCCATAGACTCTCTCATCTCTATCAATGCTTTAGTCATATACCTAAACTCTAATTGTTGAGCCTCCTTCAACAGTTTCTCATCCACAGTTCCCTCCTCCTTACTCACACCAACACCTTTACCAAACATCTTATCCTGCAAAACTAACAAACGTTAATTAAAATTTCAGTTTCCTAACAAACACTCCCTCTCGTGTTTACACTTAACTGATGGGGTTGTACTCTCGTGTGTCACACAATCAAATCAGGTCTCACAAGTGTTCCTCACACCTCTCAAGCTTGCTCCTCGATGTTCTTAATCAAATCACACTTAGAAATAATCAAAAGAGAAGTGTATGACACAGACACAATTAGTGTTTCCTAATATCCCTTGATGAATTTACATGATAATTCTGGAGTATTTGGTGTTTTCACAAAGTTAGGATCCAACAAAAACCACAAATTCAAGAACCCTATCAATAAATCAATATATATATATATATCCTTTTTTTTAATATGAATTTCTCTTCTCAAACTTGATGGATAAACCCTAGAATGATGGAAAGGTCACAACTTGACGAGAGAAACACAATAGAACATGTAAAGAACATAACTTTATATATTAAACGAAGATAAAATTAAAAATCGAACAAAGATCAATGAAAGATATAACCTAATCTAGAGCTAAAGCTCTAATACCAAATGATACCGAAACCACCGCAGTTGCGCTTGAGAACCCCTTTAGCTATTACGGACCCCCACAATAACAACACGAAAACCCACGGATTTAATTGGAATCAAACCCTAAGATAGTTTAGAATTTAGGTTTTCTTAGACGGATCAATGAACAAGCTAGAACTAATCAAGCCCTAACCTCGAAACTCTCTATAGAAAAAGATCAATCAACTCTCTCCTGAAAGTTTCTTAGCATGCATTCAATCAAGAACGTAAGGAATTGAAGCGACAAGCTTTCTGGTATTTCAATGATGACAAAAACTGCCTTTACATCGCCTTATCTCGGTATAAATAGGAAGACATCCAAGCAATATATCGTAATTTACGGAATAAGGAAAAATACAACCTAATTAAAAGATGGCCGGCTATCAAGGTCGGCTTAAGGCCGGCGGCGCATATGTAAAGGCTGGTGGCGTTCATGGTGGCGTATAATTGTAGGTTTGGAGCTCCTTTCAAAACCGGCTTCAAGGCCGGCAGCCTTGATCCTGGACCGGTTCTTCCCACTTGATTTCCATCACATTAAGTTCCCTTTGATCATCCCTTGCCCCGAAGCTTTGGATTCCTTGAAGCTTCTCACTTGTGATGTTTACCAAACCCTGTACATGAGAAATTAGGATTTGTTGCAGCTTCTTAGCTCGGGATCTTGTGATTGGTCCTTGAGGTAGGCTTATTGGACTTGAATCCCTTTGAACTTCAGCTTCAACCACTTGACTTTCTTCTTGATTCAGCCCTTGAACTTGGGATAGTGGCTCTTCCATAACAGATCTTGTGTTAAATTGTGCCATATTATGCTTGTTATTGTAGTTGAAATTCGAAGGAGGGACTACATTAGGGCTCCTTGTCGTTGTTAACTTTGATAATCATTATAATAGATTCCATTAAAAGTGTAATTGTGTGAGTGTGCCATGTTGTTCCTTATTGATTTCAGAATTGGAAGTGTGTAATTCAAAATTTCCATTATGATAGTCATCTTGCTATGAGGTCACCGTTTAGAAGAATAGGGAAGTCTTTTCAAATTGATTCCATAATTACTTTGTGTAGTAATTATACATTAATTCCCTTTGAATTCACTTTGACTAAATGATGTTCCTAAAAGAGAGTTTAAGCACATGCAAATGAACCAATTTACAACCCCTAAATGACAAGATAAAAAATCGGTTCAATAGACAACAAATTGCATGATCCCTTATGATGTAAGATGAGTTGAATGATATAGTTTTCAAGGGAACAATATTACAAAGATGAAATCCTCAATTGCAACACTAAATACACTTGAAATCCCATGTGATTAACTCACAAAACAACAAGATCCAATCCGTGATTCACTTCCCATACAAAATGATCCACGGTTCAAGTGTGGCTAAATTAAAGATTAAAAACTAAGGCTAAAAACCAATCAATTAAGCAATAATAATTTGATTACAAATCCAATCAAATCTGACCAAGAAACATCCAATCAACCGTAAATATAACTCACTAGTGATGAAAAGGAAACACAACAAAAAGGAATTGATATTACACACAATTTCTCCTTGTTGCACTCACTACATATCCAATTCTTGGGATTGAAATTAATAAGAGCAATTGAACTGAGGTGTGAACCCTAATCCTCTCACGTAAAAGGTGAAGTGTATCCTAAAAAATTCTCCCCCAAAAACCCTACTTAAGCAAGTATTTATACTTACTCCCTTTAGGATTAAAAAGTTCACAAAATTACAGCTATGCCACTTTTAGGGTGGTCGGTCCTAAAAACATAATTACAATCAAATGAAAGTGTCCCAAAAACTTACAATGTAAATAATCCAAAGAAAATAAATTACAAGTAAAAATAGTCTTCAACATGCTAATTCTTCAATAAGATTTATCAACCCAACTCATCGCTGGTTTAGGTCGGTCCATAGATAACCCACAAGCTGAGTCTGAGTGAGTTTTTCCATTGCCCTATAAAGCATGATAAGTGTTACTGTTAGAATATATAATACATGAATAAGAGAAAAGACGTTAGTAAACAAATAATTCCTACGTCGATTTGCTCAAAATGGGCCCTCATCGCCAAAATTTGAAATCCTTTGGCTCTTTGATGGGTGTCGAATCCAACAAAAATAAAACCTACTCCTAGACAATTATATGATTTGCATATAGTGGTGAGTAGGGTCGAATCCACAGAGATTGGTTAAACTTATTTCTATTCAAGGATAATAACAAGGAAAAAGGAAAATGGGGGGTTTTGTTTGTGAATCAAAATAAAGTAAAACAAGGTAAGAAAATCGAATATTAATAAAAGCCTAGCCAAAGGAATCAAGATAGTTTGATTCTAGGAATTGATCATCGATGCAAATGTTTTCTATTCTTAGTTCTAGATAAACTGGTTATGGTTATTAACAAGCTCTAACAACCTATCACTCCTTACTTCCTCGATAACCTCAGACAAGCGCTTTGAATTATTTCTCTTATTGATTAAACAACCCTAGACAAGCGCTTAGGATTTAATCTATCAATAGCATTAAAATCTAGAGAGACCACCAATTCATGCCAGTAGATTATAAGATAACCTATTTAAACATGATCATACACCTCCATAACATGAATTCGATCTTTTCTTTTATAACCAAACATGTTATTGCGTCACTAAGACTAGAACAATCAAACAATTACGGATTTGACATACTAGTTGACAATATATTAACTTGCTAATTGAGTAGAGGAGCTCTATTCATACCAATCAACAAAGATAATAATGACAAAACGATCAGAAGATATATGAATACCCGAAAGCAAAGAAAAAAAATAAATACAAGTCAATTAGACCTCACAATTCATGGAGAATTAAACATCTATGACCCTTTGGCTAGAAAAGTAGCTTAGGTACTCATGTTCATCAACAAAACGAAAAATAAAAATAAAAACATAATGAACCCGGTTGCCTGCTCTGCCTCCTCGTTTCCTTCTTGTCTCCAAGGTGATTCCAGATTCCCCAAAGATTAAAAGTTCTCCTAACCCTCTAGGGTTGGTTCTATTTATATTGTTAAGGGGATAGCATGTGATCTTTTGCTAGCAAGATACGAAAATATCTTTCCTTTTCCAAGTAGATTTCGAGAAGTGAAGATTCGTCTGCCTGGCACGCCCTACCACACGGCCGTGGGTCAAGCCGTGCCATACTCTGTGCATATTCTTCAATTCTTCATCCACGCCCAGTGTATACCACGGTTACACACACGGCAAGATTTCAAGCCGTGCCTTCATCCGTGCATAATCTACAAGTCTTCATCCGTGTCCAGTGTGTACCACGGTTAGACCCACGGCTAGATTTCAAGCCGTGCCTTCATCTGGTTGATGTTCCACACTTTCTTCTCCTTGGCACGTCTAGCTTCCACCACGGCTCCAAGCACGGTTGCTCCCACGGCCATGCCCTAAGCCGTGTCTCTCTCTGTTCAAAGTCCACATTTCTGCCTTCTTGTCCAGTGAGGGGCACGGTTTTCACCTTGGTCGTGCCTCAAACCGTGCTAGTTTCTAGTTAGCTACACGGTCGTGTACTTCAACCGTGTATCTTCCTGTTGATTCAAAACCAAGTACACGGCCGTATACTTCAGTTACACGCCCATGTACTTCCCTCCGACGGTGTAAATCCTTGTCTTTGAACCAAGTTGTAGATGGCTTCTCTAATTTACTTGAATTGGCATCCTTGACTCCATTTAACCTGATTTATCACGATGATAGAATTAAAGTACTATTTCCTTATGATTTCTATAAAATCAATAATAATTTAACACAATTTATACTATAAAGATTGAGTATAAAATGGCTCTATCAAATTCCCCCACACTTAAACTCTTGCTTGTCCTCAAGCAATTGCATCAAATCAATTGAGAAATCTGTCATAGATTATACAAACTTTCTTTTTATCATTCCAAGCATCTATTCATTTGTAATTCATGACTTGTAATTTTAACGGCTACTACTTCAACCAAACTGGTTTCCTGTGATCAAATTACTATGGACAAAATTCAATAACTAATCTAAACAAAACAAACTTTAATCCTCATGTTTAGCAAAAGAATTTTTATTCCAAAAGTAAATACTTAATCCACTAAGGAAAAACACCCAATTAAACTTCATTGGATATTATCAAGCATATAATCCTTGCAGTATAAAGTAAAAGCATATGGTATAAGCTCTTTGCTAGATATTCTCCCTTTTATACATGTTTGTTTTATTCAATGAATGTTCACATTCATGTTCTTTTGATTTATTCAAGCATCTATTTTGACGGGTTTTCGCCCGCTTCTTTTCATGAACTTTTGCCTTTTTCGCCATTATCGTTATAGTGAGTTCATTGAGTCGGCAACATCCCGAGGTCATCACTCAAGTGACCGGGTTTTGAGATACCCCTACGAACTCTTCCTCACTCTAACATTCAAGTTTGAATACTCTTAACTCAATTAGTTGAATCATTGGAGTAATAGCTATGCTTGATTCTTTTTTTTTTTTTCACTAAGTGTTATGATTGCTTTACAAACAACTTTAAAGAGTATACAGTAGCTAATATAACCTAGAAGTAAACTTGTTTATTTTTCACTTAGGGACTCGACTTACTCTTATACTTCCACTTCTAAAGCTAAATACAAGGTAAATTTGTTTCTTAAAGATTTCACTACTTAATTTTAACCATGTATTCTAATCACAGCAGTGGGTGAGTAAAACATTTGAACAAGTCAATTTCACATTTTGTAGATGCTTATTACAACATTTAGTACAGTCTCTAGATTTCATGATAATTTTGAAAAAAATTTAGCTTAAAATTGCTTAAGGACAAACATTCAGAGTATAAGTTAGTTCTCTATTCTCTATATTTTATTATCCTCTCCCCCACACTTAGCTTGAACAGTGTCCTCATTGTTCCTAATTTAGCACAATTGAAAAGGAATTAACAACTCAAGGAGTATTAGAGAATAAGAGAAAGGAAATACTGGTACTTCCCTGGTATTGGAGTTCTCCCCTTAAGCTTCTGGAAAGTGTCATTTGATTATGTGTATCCTTGCTGCAGCTAATCCAAAGAGTTCAAAACTACACTAAAATCAAAACAAACTAAACTAAAACAAAACAAAACTAAAACAAACCAAAACTAATGCAAAACAAAACTTTTTTTTTTTTTTGACATGGGTTGCCTCCCATGAAGCGCCTTTCTTTAACGTCTTTGGCTAGACGTTCCTGGCTAGATGTTCGGATAAGGATCTTGATTCCAGCTTGGGTGCCTGTGGTGATGGGTTAATAACATCCACAACAAAAATAGGAAAGATATCGTTAGGATGTTTCATGGCATCATAAATGTTAAATTTAATCACTTCACCATCAAATTCCGTAGTGAGGGTGCCATGATTTACATCAATTTTCGTTTTAGAAGTCTTAAGGAATGGTCGTCCTAATAATATTGATAAAGGCATATTTTACTCATAATTCATTAAGCAATTTGCAAGTATTCATTATTGATTTTAGAGAAATCACAAGGAAATGGTACTTAATCATGTTTATTTTTATATTTCAGATGTTGAAGGACTTTGAGTTCAAAGCTTAATCAATTTGGAGAGATTGCATACAAATTGAAGCATGAAAAGATTGAAGGATGGCAAATGAGAGATTAAAGCCGCCGGCCTTTATGGCCGGCTTAAAGGAAGGCCGCCGGCCTTTATGGCCGGCTTAAAGGAAGGCCGCCGGCCTTTATGGCCAGCTTAAAAGAAGGCTGCCGGCCTTTGGCCGGCCTTGAGCCAGCGTTGGACCGGTCTTGTTTTAATTGCATCTTCTCGCCTCCCCTTGCATATATATAGGTCTTATGTCGATTTAGAGAGGAACTTTTGTCAAATTTTAGTGTTCTTAGAGTCGTTTTAACCTAGTTTTAAGGGAGAATTGTGGAGATCAAATCTTGGAGAAAACTTTGTGATCTTCGTGGAGATTATCATCCTTTGTGAAGGATTTGTGGAGTTCCTTTCAATTAAGGTATTATTTGTATTGTTAAATTGGTGATTTCTGAACTTCATTTCTGATATGCAATTCAAGCATTTGATCCAACCATTGAATATGATTTCTTTTACATAAATCTCCTTGAATCATAATCATGTCTTTATCTCAATGAATTGCTAAGTCTTTTCCTTGGGAAATTGGATGAAACCCTAGAATGTTAAAAGGATAATTGTAGCCATGTTATATGATTAGGAATTATTAGGATTATTCATGATTGCAATTCCTTTGATTTCAATTATAATTGGTCTTTGATTATAATTGTTAGAAATCCTTTTGATACGGGAGTTGATTAGGATTTGTTAGGAATTCTTAATTAGATTGATTATCAATACGGGAGTTGAAATAATTGGTTTAATTAGAGTTTATGGTAGGCGTAATGTAATGTTTCTTGTTAATTAATCACTAAGGGATTAGGGTTAATTGATTTAGGGCATTAGTTGTTTGTAACATCGGGAGGTGTATGAACATAATTTTGATTCCTTTGTTAATTGGAGACGCGGAAGCCGACTAATTGATTTAAGGTTAACATCCTTAAAAAGGATTTTCTAAACTCACTTGAATAACCTTATAACCACTAGTTGATATAACATGGTAGCAGCTTAATTAATGGATCTAGGGTGAATTCTAATTTCCCGCGTTCATAATTGATAGATTCTTCATAAAATTCTCCTTGTTTGCTTTAAGTTAAATTTTTAGCTTAGACATTTCAAAGCCCCTCTTTAATCTCCTAGATATTGATAAGAATTGCCATAGGTCTAGTACTCTATTGGTTCCTCGAGGGATCGACAATCTTACTTTTCACCACTCTATTACTTGATACGACCAGTGCACTTGCTGCAATTTACGCTCCCATTTTATATATACGTTCTGAGCGTATCAAATATCAGTGATGAAGTATGAGAATCACTCTCGTCCATGTCAAGCACATAAAAATCAGTAGGAAAAACCAACCCATTGACTTGAACTAAAACATCCTCTAAAACTCCCTCAGGATAAACATTGGACCTGTCAGCAAGTTGAACAATGACACCTGTTTCCTTCAAGGGACCAACATTTAAACATTGATAAACAGACAAAGGCATGACATTGATAGAAGCTCCTAAATCACACATGGCTTTAGCGATTCCAAGATTACCTATTTTGTAAGGAATAGTAAACATACCTGGATCCTTGCATTTAGGAGGAAGCTTCTTCTGAATAATAGCTGAAACATTTTCACTCACACTAATCTTTTCATTGCCTTTCAGCTTCCTTTTGTTAGTGCATAAGTCTTTGAGAAATCTAGCATAGCGCGGTATTTGCTTAATTGCATCAAGCAGAGGAATATTTACCTCGACTTTGCGAAAAGTTTCCAGAATCTCTTTTTCTTCAGCTTCATTCTTGGATTTTGCTAGTCTGGAAGGGAAAGGAGGTGGTATCAATGTGACTTTTGATGGCTCAACTAGAGACTTGCTAATCTGGTTGCCCTGCTGGCTCGGAGTCGAAATCTCTTTCTTGGTCTCCTCCTCAAGATTAGACGGATATCCTTTCTTATTTGGTCCCTGCAATTCTGTTCCACTTCTCAAGGTAATTGCATTAACGCTTTGCTTCGGGTTTGTAATAGTTTGAGAAGGTAACTTACCTTGAGTTTCTAACTTGTTTACGACTGAAGCAAGTTGGCTTACCTGATTCTCCAAGTTTTGAATGCTTTGCTTTGTTTCCTCCTGAAATTGTTTGGTATTCACAGCTAGAGACTTAACAATATCCTCAAGGGGCATACCTGAAGTGGAAGGAGCTTGGGGTACATGGTGTGATGGCTTAGGCTGGAATTGTTGGACATGTTGAGGGTTATTGCCATATCGGAAGTTAGGATGATCCCTCCATCCAGGATTGTAAGTATTCGAGTAGGGGTCATACTTCCTTTGTGGCTGTCCTGGGAATCCTCCTACAGCATTGGCGTGTTCATGGTTGTCATCTTGCAATGTGGGGCACATGTCGGTCGGATGACTAGAAGCAGCACAAATTCCACAAGCTTTCACCTATTGGGTATTTCCAAGAGCTAGCTGCTGCACAAGGGAGGTAAGATTAGAAATTTGATGTTCAAGGTTAGACACACTTACCTCATTTACCTTCCTTGAAGATGCATCATGCCTATATCCAAATTGTTGCGAATTGGCAGCCATAATGGAGATCAATTCCCTAGCTTGACCAGGGGTTTTGTTTACTATGGCGCCTCCAGTTGCAGCATCCATCATCTTTCTTTCCATCAGAAGTAGGCCCTCGTAGAAGTATTGGATAAGGAGTTGTTCAGATATCCCATGTTGTGGGCAGCTTGCACACAATTACATGAACCTCTCCCAATACTCATGAAGAGTCTCGGTGTCCCTTTGTTTTATACCACAAATTTCTCTTCTTATACCAGCGGCTCTGGATGCGGGGAAGAATTTGTCCAAGAAGAGTCTTACCATATCTGTCCAAGTGGTGATAGAACCTGGAGGCAAATAAAACAACCAATCTTTAGCTTTAGTACTTAAAGAAAATGGAAAAGCATGTAGCTTGATTTGATCGTCGGTTATTCCTTACGGCCTCATACTAGAACACACTATATGGAACTCTTTCAAATGCTTATGAGGATCTTCATTCTCAAGACCATGAAATGTAGGTAGCAGATGTATCAACCCAGATTTCAATTTGAATTCCACAGCTAGTTCGGGATAGTGAATACAAAGTGGTTGTTGATTCACATCTAGTGCAGCCAACTCCCTTAAGGTTCTCTCGAGATTTGCCATGCCGTCCTCTTTTTTAGAATCAGACAAGTCCGATACTAAGTTCGGTCTAGTGGATGATCTAGCTTCTTGTCACAACCTCTTTAGAGTCTTCTCAATCTCCGGATTATAAGTTACTTCACCTGTCTAAGAAGAACGAGTCATACAAGAATAGAAATAAATTTGACACCAATCCCCGGCAGCGACGCCAAAATTTGGTGGGCGTCGAATCCAACAAAAATAAAACCTACTCCTAGACAATTATATGATTTGCATATAGTGGTGAGTAGGGTCGAATCCACAGAGATTGGTTAAACTTATTTCTATTCAAGTATAATAACAGGGAAAACGGAAAATGGGGGGTTTTGTTTGTGAATCAAAATAAAGTAAAACAAGGTAAGAAAATCGGATATTAATAAAAGCCTAGCCAAAGGAATCAAGATAGTTTAATTCTAGGAATTGATCATTGATGCAAATGTTTTCTATTCTTAGTTCTAGATAAACTGGTTATGGTTATTAACAAGCTCTAACAACCTATCTCTCCTTACTTCCTCGATAACCTCAGACAAGCGCTTTGAATTATTTCTCTTATTGATTAAACAACCCTAGACAAGCGCTTAGGATTTAATCTATCAATAGCATTAAAATCTAGAGAGACCACAAATTCATGCCAGTAGATTATAAGATAACCTATTTAAACATGATCATACACCTCCATAACATGAATTCGATCATCTCTTTTATAACCAAACATGTTATTGCGTCACTAGGACTAGAACAATCAAACAATTACGGATTTGACGTACTAGTTGACAATATATTAACTTGCTAATTGAGTAGAAGAGCTCTATTCATACCAATCAACAAAGATAATAATGACAAAACGATCAGAAGATATATGAATACCCGAAAGCAAAGAATAGAATAAATACAAGTCAATTAGACCTCACAATTCGTGGAGAATTAAACATCTATGACCCTTTAGCTAGAAAAGTAGCTTAGTTACTCATGTTCATCAACAAAACGAAAAATAAAAATAAAAACATAATGAACCCGGTTGCCTGCTCTGCCTCCTCGTTTCCTTCTTGTCTCCAAGGTGATTCCAGATTCCCCAAAGATTAAAAGTTCTCCTAACCCTCTAGGGTTGGTTCTATTTATATTGTTAGGGGGATAGCATGTGATCTTTTGCTAGCAAGATACGAAAATATATTTCCTTTTCCAAGTAGATTTCGAGAAGTGAAGATTCGTCTGCCTGGCACGCCCGACTACACGGCCGTGCGTCAAGCCGTGCCATACTCTGTGCATATTCTTCAAGTCTTCATCCGCGCCCAGTGTGTACCACGGTTATAGACACGGCAAGATTTCAAGCCTTGCCTTCATCCGTGCATAATCTACAAGTCTTCATCCGTGTCCAGTGTGTACCACGGTTAGACCCACGACTGGATTTCAAGCCGTGCCTTCATCTGGTTGATGTTCCACACTTTCTTCTCCTTGGCACGTCTAGCTTCCACCACGGCTCCAAGCACGGTTGCTCCCACGGCCGTGCCCTAAGCCGTGTCTCTCTCTGTTCAAAGTCCACATTTCCGCCTTCTTGTCTAGTGAGGGGCATGGTTTTCACCTTAGCCGTGCCTCAAACCGTGCTATTTTCTAGTTAGCTACACGGCCGTGTACTTTAACCGTGTATCTTCCTATTGATTCAAAACCAAGTACACGGCTGTATACTTCAGTTACACGCCCATGTACTTCCCTCCGGCGGTGTAAATCCTTGTCTTTGAACCAAGTTGTAGATGGCTTCTCTAATTTACTTGAATTGGCATCCTTGACTCCATTTAACCTGATTTATCACGATGATAGAATTAAAGTACTATTTCCTTATGATTTCTGTAAAATCAATAATAATTTAACACAATTTATACTATAAAGATTGAGTATAAAATGGCTCTATCACTCTTACACTAATGATAGGTTTTTTCGGATTTTGATTCCTATCGTCTCCTCAGGCCTCAAAAAGATTTGCCCTCAAATCTGACAGATCAAATGCAGTAGAGACTCTGTTTCCTACGAGCAAGCCACCTGAAAAAGTATCACTGCAAAATCTCAATATCTGAATTACCACAAGAGGTGATTGTTTTCTCTCCTCCATTTCTAAGATGTATCATCTACAACACAGATAATGACCCATTACCCGCCGAGGTCTCTCCTATGTCAACCTATTCCACTAATTTTGTTTCCTCCTTGATGGGAATCAAAATCCGACAAGACCTATCATTAGGACAAAAATTGAAGGATTTCAAATCTTGGCAATGAGGGCCCATTTCAAGCAGATCAACCTCGGAATAAATTATTATCTAACCTCTTTTATCCTATTCATGAATTGTATATTCCAACAGGTATGCTTATTTGGTTTCACAAGGCGATGGATAAACTCACTAAGACTCAGCTTGTGGGTTATCTATGGACCGACCTGAACCGGCGATGAGTTGAACCGACGGATTCCATCATGAAGCTAGCCTGCCGAAGATTATTTTCTTTACTTGTAATTTATGTTTGAACCATTTATTTTGTAAGCTTTATGGGACATTTTATTTGGTTGTATTTTACCTTTAGGACCGGCCACCCTATAGTGGCATAGTTGTGATTTTTTAGTCATTCTAACCCTAAAGGGTGCAAGTATAAATACTTGCAAATTAGGGTTTTTGAGGAGCTTTTGAACATTTGAGAAAAACACCCCTTTGTGCCGTGAGAGAGTGCCTCTTGCAAGCATTTGCTCTTATCAATTTCAAGAGTGAAATTGTGGCAAGTGGACTTGAATTTGTTGTGAGTCATATCAACAAATTACAAGTTGATCCTAACTCCAAACTAGTGCGTCATATCTGGTGAGGAATTAGTTACTTTTATGTTGTTCTTGTTCTTATGAAATTAGGGTTCTAAATTTCAGATTTGGAGTAATTCGAATTGAATTGGAATCTCATTTCATGTTCTATTGTTCATCATTGAAATCTAGCCATCGGATGTTCTTTATATCCTTTTGATAATTCATCATAATTTCGGAATTTTCTTTTGGAATTTGAGGCTTTCCTTTGTTTGTGGCGTGGATGATCATTGACAATTCATCCCTTTTTAGTTGATTGTGCTTGACCCCCCTTTAGGCACATCATCATAATTTGGTATCAGAGCTACAGGTTTAAGAGGAGGGATTGTTGCAATTGGGATTTTGAAAGTTAATTTTGTTATCTTCATCTTGCCGTGAGTTGCTTAAGGTTTAAGAGGAGGGATTGTTGCAATTGAGTTTTCGGAAATTGATTGTTTTAATTTCATCTTGCCGTGAGTTACTTGAAGGTTGATGAGAAGGGTTTTGTTGATTGAAGTTTGAGAATTGAAGTTTTTGTCATACCATTGTTAACCGAATTGTAGGAGAGTGGAAAATTAGGAACAATTGAATGTATTTTTTTTTTTTTGTTGTCACCTTGATATTTACGTGATTGATCTTTGTTGAAGAGGATAAATGAAGCTTCTGATTTGAAAGAAAAGTTTGTTTATTGTCTTCATCCTTGCCGTGTGTTGTTTACGTGAGGAAGGAAGAGGAAAGTTAGTGCAATTTCGGAAGTGCAATTGTGAAGGAAGAGAATTGTGTTTTTTTTTTACATTGTTGAATTCGGAATTGGGGAGGATATTTGCAATTTCCAGATTTGATTAGTGTGTAAGAAAGGAAGTTATTTGATTTCAAAACAAGCATTAAGAGTGAAGGAGTTAATTGTGTTTGTTTGAATTTGAAAATTTGCATCTTACCAAATGTGGAGGGGTTGCAATTAGTGAAGTGTTTGATTTTCAAATTTAAATGCTGCCTTCTTATGTTTATTTTGGTTGAAGAATGTTATACAAGTGGAGAAATGCACCGTGATTGAGTAGGAGCATATATGGTGTTGTATTGTGCAAATTGGAAGTGAAAGTGTATAATTTCCAGATTTGAATTGTGTGGATGAAAAGGAAACAATTTGAATTGAAACACATCCATTTACTTCAAGTAGTTAAGAGTGGTATTGATTATATTTCATTTGAATTTGAAATTGATTCTTACCATTTGTGGCAAAGTTGCATTAAGGTTGTCACTTGTGAATTTGTTGCCATGTATGTATGTAAGTTGCGGTGGAAGTGGAGTGTATAGTTGTTGTTGCCGTTTCTTGTTGTTGTTGCCATTTAAAGGAGCATTTTAGTTAGTTTTGTTTGTTGCTACCGTGGAAGTGAAGAGTTGCAACATATTATTGTTGCGTGAATTTATTGTGTTGTATGTAAAGTGTATAAGTGGCGGAGTGAGTTGGTTTTTGGCGTGGATTGTTTTTGTGAAGCAAGTGTGCTACAATTACTAGACATTACATTGGTACATCAAATAGATTGCATCCACAAAAATGTCTATTAATAGTGTGAATGGAGGAATGAGTGATGTAGCATATAGTCGAATTGGTGGAGGTCAGGGTTCTAATGTTGCAGGTGGGAAGACCTTAGATGAACAACTTCGGGACCTTAGAAAACTTGTTACTACATTAGCAACAAGGATTGATAGGATGACATTGCCACCACCACCAGTGGTACACCTTCAGGAGCCACCTAGAGCAAAGGGAGATTATCATGCTCTTAGAGAAGATAGAGTTGGTAACTTTGGACTTAAACCATTCCCAGAAATGGAATTTAGACCACCTAGAGGCTCAGAGTGTGCAGAGCTACAAATGCCTTCACTTGAAGATAAGGGTTCCACAGATGAAAGATGTCAAACACCACTGTGCCAACCTTCAGGGGTTTCTGAGGGTAATGATCAGTTGGACCAATTGTTAGAAGACTCTAGGGATCAGCATAACAGAGATGAGTCAGAGGAAACAAACTCGTTGGAAAGTGTTGAGATAGAGGAAACATCAGTCGATAATGTGTCCTTGTTTTTGTTACAGGAGAGATACATCCTAGAGATGGAGGAAAGAAAACAATCATCTACTATAGTATTTCAGATATTGGGATTCTGTAGAGATACTCCTTCAGATGGATTACTTTTGGGAACCAGAGTCTCTGCTGCATTTGAACTGCAAGATTTGAGGTCAAATCTTTTTGAGGTCCAAGGAGATGATGGGAATCAAAATCCGACAAGACCTATCATTAGGACAAAAATTGAAGGATTTCAAATCTTGGCAATGAGGGCCCATTTCAAGCAGATCAACCTCGGAATAAATTATTATCTAACCTCTTTTATCCTATTCATGAATTGTATATTCCAACAGGTATGCTTATTTGGTTTCACAAGGCGATGGATAAACTCACTAAGACTCAGCTTGTGGGTTATCTATGGACCGACCTGAACCGGCGATGAGTTGAACCGACGGATTCCATCATGAAGCTAGCCTGCCGAAGATTATTTTCTTTACTTGTAATTTATGTTTGAACCATTTATTTTGTAAGCTTTATGGGACATTTTATTTGGTTGTATTTTACCTTTAGGACCGGCCACCCTATAGTGGCATAGTTGTGATTTTTTAGTCATTCTAACCCTAAAGGGTGCAAGTATAAATACTTGCAAATTAGGGTTTTTGAGGAGCTTTTGAACATTTGAGAAAACACCCCCTTTGTGCCGTGAGAGAGTGCCTCTTGCAAGCATTTGCTCTTATCAATTTCAAGAGTGAAATTGTGGCAAGTGGACTTGAATTTGTTGTGAGTCATATCAACAAATTACAAGTTGATCCTAACTCCAAACTAGTGCGTCATATCTGGTGAGGAATTAGTTACTTTTATGTTGTTCTTGTTCTTGTGAAATTAGGGTTCTAAATTTCAGATTTGGAGTAATTCGAATTGAATTGGAATCTCATTTCATGTTCTATTGTTCATCATTGAAATCTAGCCATCGGATGTTCTTTATATCCTTTTGATAATTCATCATAATTTCGGAATTTTCTTTTGGAATTTGAGGCTTTCCTTTGTTTGTGGCGTGGATGATCATTGACAATTCATCCCTTTTTAGTTGATTGTGCTTGACCCCCCTTTAGGCACATCACTCCTTTTCTAACTTATCTATATGTCGTTGACTCCCATGGCCCTCTAATGGTTGGCTCATCCACTCATGGTCCTCTGAAACCTCTAATGGTAGACACAGATATCTCTGAACAATCTGGTCCTCCGGTGTTCTACTCATATCACTCTCATCCTTAGGATCCACTAATGGTTGGTACATTTGTGTTTAACAAATGTTATCTTCTGTATGTTAGCTCATGTAACTAGGAGCCTTTGAAGGTTAGCATGTCTGCTTCTGCACAATGTAGCCCTCTGACGGTTGGTTTATGTGGTTATGATTCTCAGGAATCTCTGATGGTCTATAGATCTATTGCTGAACCTTTTGGACCTCTGAAGGTGACATCGGATTCAGAATAATACGTTTTCCCTCCTCCTAGAATACATAAGTATTCCTGAAGCCATCATGTAAGACCCTCCTGTCATATAACCAAGGCTTGCCAAGCAATATATGGGATGTACACATAGGTAGAATATCACACTCGATTTCATCACAGTATTTATCCCCTACGCTGAAAGGTACCTTAGCCCTTTGGGTCACATGCAAACTCCCCTCATCACTAAGCCAATGTAATTTATATGGTTCAAGATGTGGAGTAGTGGCAAGTTTTTGTTTCGATATTAATGATGCTGCTACCACATTGGTATAACTACCACCATCAACTATAAGGACACATAAATTTCCTTGTACCCTACAAGAAGTATGGAACAAATTTTCCCCTTGTTCATCATCTTTAGTAGTAAAAGTAGTCAATGTCCAACGCAATACGTTAGCATAATGAAACATTTCGCTATACATGATTGTGTTCAAACCCAACAACATAATAATTATCCTTACACTTCCACGGTTCAAGTACACAACCAAGCCACAAATGAAGTACACTCAACTACTTTCAAGTAGATAGAATTAAATTTAACTACAAGTGTTTAAGTAATTTTTTCAATTACTTTCACACTTTAATGACTTGTTTGAATTTCAAATTCTACTACTCAACTTTTCTTATTCTTGTCATGACTTCTCACCACTTAAATAAAAAATTGGCAGCAATTAAACACATACACAACACACCATTCACCGCCACACAACTTCTCCTTTGCTTACGGTTCAACAATGTTCATGCCACCAACAATAAGTAACTTAACAACACATACAACAACCAACACCAAATGTTAACACCCTTTACTAAATTTAAAAAAAAATACAATACTACATACACACTACTTCAAGCCATAGTGCACTTTGCCCACTTCCATACAAACATAAAATGCAACTTCAATACAAAAAGGCAGCTCAACTTTCACATTTAAAAGGAGTTCAATAAGTGCAAGGTTCCACAAATGGTAAGGAGTTATTTCAAAATCAATTGACACACAATTAAACAATCACTTAATGTGTGTTTTGAACTTTCAAATTACTTCTTAACTCACACTTCAATTCTGAAATTTAAATTTGAAAATTACAATTTGCTACTCCTCACTTCCAAAAATACACTACATAAATCACACTTCTTCAATTGAATCGTGAGTGTTGTGTCATGGGTGTGAGTGTAACCGTGAAGGTTGTGTTGAATTGTTCTTGTGTGTTGTGAAGAGTATTGGGTTGGGGGAGTTAGTGTTTGAAGTAGTGATTATATAAAAGTGGGGGTGGGGGGTTGGTGGAATTGTCAAAAGCTTAATTCAATAGCCATGTCGAATGATAATGTCAATGGAGGAATTAGTAATGAGGCTAATAGTCAGGTTGGAGGAGGTTAAGGTCATTATGCTACAGGTGGAAGAACACTTAAGAACAACAGCAGGATCTCACCACTATTGTTGCCACATTAGCAACACAAGTAAATTAAATGATGATGCCTCAACCACCAGAGGCAAATTTAGAAGTAGCCCCACCTCGGGTAGCCCATCAGAATGCTTGTAGGGAAGGAGCTATTGTATGTAATAGGAGTAGGAGGATGGATGGAGATTATCATGCTTTTAGGGAGGAAAGGGATGATAATTTTGAGAATGAGCCTTACCTTTACCCAAACCCTGAGTTCAAGCCGCCTTGGGGCTTAGAATAAGTGAAATTGCAGATGCCTTCATTTGCTGGAAGGGGTTTTATAGAAGACTACTTGGATTAAGAAGATAAGGTAGATGGCCTTTTTAAATGTTATGAGATTAATGATCACACTCAGGTTTGCCTTACAATTGTAGAGTTTACTGGTTATACCACCTTATGGTGAAAAAATCTTGTAGCTAGTAGGCAAAGAGATGGTGAGGCTGAGATACATACCTAGTAGGAAATGAAACAGGTTATGAGGAGGAGGTTTATACTAGAGCACTATAGGTAAGAGTTGTTTATGCATCTCCAAACACTGAGGTAGGGAGGTAAAACAGTTGATGAGTATGTACAAGAGTTTGAGACATTAATGATCAGATGTGGGATAGCCGAACCTCCTGAGCAAACCTTAGCACGATTTGTGTCGAGGTTAAAGTATGAGATTGCCTATATTGTGGAGCTCCAAAGGTATGACACCCTTGATGAGGCTATCTAGCTAGCTTTGAAAGTGGAAGGACAGAGGTGATCCAATCCATTTAGCGCAGCAAACAACGAGTATGGGACTTCTACAAAACACTATGGTTTTGAGGGTAAACAAGCTTATAAAGGGTATATAGTAGAAATGTAGAAAAGAGCCCAGTGGTGTAGGATAGTAGAGGGGAAAAGGAGATAGTGGGGAAAGGAAAAACAGTTGCAAGAAATGATAACAAACCATCAGTAGTTGTGACATTAAGAGGATGGAGTCGTCGGATGAAATGTTTTAAATGCTTTGGTTTTGGACATATGCTACTTAGTGTCCAAACAGGAGGGTTATGACTACTATGGAGGTCGAGAGTGAGGAAGATGAGGAAGATATCCTTGAGGCCACAGATTTGTCAATGGTATTAAATGAGTATTATGGTGACACTAATGCTGTAGTACATGAGGATAAGGGAAATGATCAGTATTTATCCATTAATGTACTACGCCAAGCTATGACTTCTTTTCCTACTAATGATGATGAGCAGAGGGAAAATTTGTTCCACATCTCTTGTCGGGTACAAGGTAATTTGTGTGCTCTTATTATTGTTGGCGGTAGTTGTACTAATGTAGTGGTGCATCATTAGAAACTAAATTGAAACTAGTCACTACTCCACATCCCAAACCCTATAAATTGCATTGGCTGAGTGAGTAGGGTAGTCTACATGTTACCTACAGGGCTAAGGTACCTTTCAACATAAGGGATAAATATCATGATAAGATTATCTGTGACATCCTTTCTATGTGTACGTCCCATATATTACTTGGCAGGCATTGGTTGTATGATAGGAGGGTTTTACACGATGGCTTCAGAAATACTCATGTGTTCAAGAAATAAGGCAAACGTATAGTGTTGAACCTAATGTTACCTTCAAAGGTCCAAGAGGCTCCAAGGCAGATAAATGAGATTGGGAAGAAGAAAACCTTATTGATGGGACAGTATCAGTTGGAGGAGGCTATAGTAGATGAGAGACCAGTATATTTATTGCAGATGAGGTATGCTTTAGAGATAGATGGGTGTGAGCATCTACCCCCTGTGATATCTCAAGTACTGAATGACTACAACAATCTTTTTACAAATGAATTACCAAAGGGATTACTACCTCTAAGAGGTATTGAGCATGCCATTAACTTTCAGCTGGGATCAGTTTTACTAAACCGACCTACACACCGCTTGAATCCTGAGGAGACTAAGGAATTGAAGCATTAAGTGGATGAGTTGGTAGAATGGGGTTTTATCAGGGAGAGTATCAGTCTTTGTGCTGTTCCTACCCTTCTTGTCCCTAAGAAGGATAGCACTTAGAGGATGTGCATTGATAGCCGAGCCATCAACAAAATCACCATCAAATACAAGTATCCTATTCCTAGACTTGATGACATGTTAGATAAGCTATATGGTGCACAGGTATTCTCCAAGGTGGACCTTCAAGCGGATATCACCAAATTCGGATAAGGGAAGGAGATGAGTGGAAGACCGCTTTTAAAACACGTCATGGATTGTATGAATGGATAGTCATGCCATTTGGTTTGACTAATACCCTTAGTACTTTTATGAGGTTAATGAATCATGTAATTAAGGAGTTTCTAGGTAAATTTGTTGTTATTTATTTTGATGACATTTTGATCTATAGCAAAAACCTAGAAAATCATATGGAGCATCTACAAGCTGTATTTTCAATACTAAGGGCGCAACAATTGTATGCTAATTTCGAAAAGTGTTCTTTCTATCAAACTGATGTAACATTTTTGGGATTTATTATATCTGGTTCTAGTGTCAGGGTGGATGAGGAGAAAGTGAGGGCTATTAGAGAGTGCCCAACACTAAAATCAGTTGCTAAGGTAAGAAGTTTTCATAGACTAGCTTCATTTTATAGATGATTTGTCCATAACTTCAATAGTATTGTCAATCCTGTAACTGAACCGACAAAGAAAAATGTTCCTTTTGTTTGGGATGAGAAGGCCCAAAAGAGTTTTGAGGAGATAATGGTAAAGCTTACTAATGCTTTAGTATTGGTTTTACTTGATTTTGACAGAGTTTTTGAATTAGAGTGTGATGCCTCAAGGATAAGGATTGGTGTTGTGTTTGTGCTGGATAAAAAGCCCATTGCATATTTCAGTGAAAAATTGAGTGGTGTACCTTTAAACTACTCAATATATGATAAGGAATTCTATTCCTTAGTGAGGGCATTAATGACATGGCTGCATTATCTTCTTCCAAAAGCATTCATCATTTATACAGATCATGAATCCTTAAAACATTTCAGAGGTCAGCAAAATCTATCAAAACACTAAGCCAAATGGGTGGAGTTTCTAGAGAGTTACTCACATGTGATTAAGTACAAGAAGGGTAACACGAATATGGTAGTTGACACTTTGTCACGCTGGTACGTACTTATCACCTCTCTACAATCAAAACTGCTTGGATCTGAATTGATGAAGGAACAATATGTGCATGATGAATTTCTGAAAGTAGTAGTTGAGAAATGTTCTAGAGGGAAAATATTTGAGGGGTATTATATGATTGATCGCTTTCTACGTAAGGCTAGAAAATTGTATATCCCTTAAAGGTTTTCCAGAGAATTATTAGTGCGGGAAGCACATGTTGGAGGGTTATCTGGTCATTTTGGTGAAAAGGGGACTTTGGCTTTGTTAAAAGAACATTTTTATTAGAGGGCTATGATGAAGGATGTTCATAAGGTGTTGGAAAGGTGTGGGATCTATAAGAGGGCAAAAGGAAAGAAAGGAGTTTAGGGTCAATATATGCTTTTACCTATACTTACTCAACCTTGGATTGATATCAGCATAGATTTTATTTTGGGTTTATCCAGGACATAAAGAGGAAAGGATTCTATTATGGTTATAGTTGATCACTTTGGCAAAATGTCCCATTTTGTGCCTTGCCACAAAATGGATGATGCACTTTTTATAGCTAACCTTTTTGTGTAGGAAATTGTAAAACTACATAATGTTCCACATAGTATAGTGTTTGATAGAGACACTAAGTTTCTTAGCCTTTTCTGGAAGACATTATGGAGAAGACTTGGTACTAAACTCATATATAGTACCTCGTACCATCCACAGATGGAGGTTGTTAATCAAAATCTTGGTACCTTAATAAGAGCAACGATTAGCAAGAATCTTACTGATTGGGACTTATGTCTCCCAATTGTTGAGTTCACTTACAATGGGTCTACTCATAGTTCAACCAGTAAGTCTCCCTTCAAAGTCGTATATGGCTATAATCCTACTATTCCATTGGATTTCATAGTTAATCCGGCAACAAAGGAAGAAACTTGAGTGGAGTAGAACGAGCCTAGAAGATTCAGAAACTTCGTCAAAGGACAGCTGAACATCTTCAGAAAATACAGGAATAGCAGAAACTTTAGGGTAACAAAAACAGGAAAACTAGTGATAGAGATCGGGAGGCATCCAACACTCAGGAGCTAGTCAAAGCTAATGACCCTTTACAAGGTATCGGAGGTCCTATGACACGATCACGGACCAAGCAAATGAAGGAGGCATTGCAAAGTTTGATTGTGGAACTTCAGGAGCAAGAGGTAATTCGAATTCGACACAACTCTAACACAAGTCCTAAGCTCATGAACATCATATATCAAAGTGGGGACGAAGCGGAGGACATCAAAATTGCATTGACGACCACCAGCGAAGGAAAGGCCGCCAACCTATCACCTAGGTCGCCGGCTTTTAAAAGGCAAGGTACGCCAGCTATGAAGGCGGCCGGCCTTGAAATTTACACCGCCGGCCTAACCCATTCGTTGTTTTTTTCATTTCAAAGCTGGCCCTGGATGTATTTAGGTCACCAGCTTTTAATTAATGACGAATATAAACTCCTTTGTACGACATTTGAAAGGTCATTATCAGATTTATCATATTGTGAATGAGATGTTTGAGAGAGTTCTCTCTTCCTTTAGTTCTTGTGAATAGAACTAATTTTGATTTCTTCATCCTAAACGCTTGGGGAAATCGATCTGTGATAGCTTAGGTTCCATTCGGCGTATTCGATTGGGGTCGGGTTACGTTTAATTCATTCAATTCAATTTCGATTCTAGGGTTTGAATCCTTATTGATCGTTGGGTCTTAGATCGATATCTAGGGTTTGCGTCATTTGGTATTAAAGTCGAGGCTCATTGAATTAGGTAATTTCTATCCTTGTTCATATTTTATTTGTTCATTGATTGTGTGAATTTCCTGTCATAGCCTATTAAAAAAAAAAAAATCGTTCGTAGGAATTTAGCTCATTAATCCCATTATTTATTGTTGTCGTCGTTTGGTCGCACAATTACTTCTTGTGATTTCCCATTGTTCCAAATTCCATCGGCATATAATATATATATTTATACATTCCGCTACCGATTTCATTAAAGTACTTAGAATCCTTTTTCATTGTCTCCTTCGGCCAATAGATCCACTTGCTCGTTGTTTATTCTAGTCGAGGAATATCACATTCGAAATAGCAATTCTTGGCGTGAAAAAAAAAGGGGTTGCTGAATGTTCATTGAATTCCCATTGATATTTTATTTCATTGGATAAACCGTCCGAGGTCATTGTTTTTTCCTATCAAGTCGTTCATATTCCATTCCGGTCATTAAGTTTGTCATCGTTATTCATTGCTTAATTTTTTTTTTTGAGTTGTCACATTGATTTATCCTAGTCGTTTATTTGAAGAAATTTCATTGAGTTAGTTCTAGAACAAGGACTTACAAAGGAAAAATGGAGCGTGAGATTAATATCGTGAGAAGTTCGAAAATTTGTGTTACACACGAGTGAATTTTCATCTTTGAGTGTAAACACGTGAGGGAGTGAATTGTGAGGCCTTGATATATTTTTATTACTAACGTTCTTTGTTGCAGCAAACATATCTAGCCAAAGTTCACCTAAAAGGGAGAAGGGAGTAGGAGATAATAAGTTGATGTTTGATGCGTTGTTGAGTGAGATGAGAAAAATGATGAGGGTTGAGTTAGAGCCAGTCCAACAAAGGATAGATAAGATGGAGCAGAGTAAGGAGCCCATAGGTAGCACTACAGTAGGTCGAAGATTTGAGAGGCTTCCGAGGAGGGGAGTGAGAATGGAATTAGAAGAAGATACTGAAGTGGGAGAGTATAATTTTGTGATGGGGAGAGACAATACCTAAAGGAGAGATAATAATTTGGCTAGCATAAAGATGAAAATACCACCCTTTCAAGGGAAGAATGACCCCAAATTATACTTCGAGTGGGAGCGAAAGGTTGATCACATATTTGAGTGCCATAATTATTTAGAGGATAAGAAGATTAAACTTGCAGTAGTCTAATTCACTGACTATGCGAGTGTATGGTGGGATCAACTGGATAGAAATAGAAGACGATATGGAGAGAGACTTGTCAGCATATGAGATGAGATGAAAAAAATCATGCAAAATAGGTATATTCTTACTCATTATTTTAGGGATTTACATAGGAAACTACAAAGCTTGACACAAGGGTCCAAAAGTGTAGAGGATTACTTCAAAGACATGGAAATAGCCATGATTAGAGCTAAAGTAGAAGAGGATGATGAAGCTACAATGGCTAGGTTCATTACTGACTTGAATAGGGAGATCACTAATATCGTTGATCTACAGCATTTTGTAGATATTCAGGAATTGTTGCATAAGGTGATCAAGATTGAGAAGCAATTGAAGGCAAAGAGTACTTCAAGGTATAATCCAGCTTCATGTTCTTCCTGGTATAATTTAAGTTCTAGTTCATCATGGAAGTCAAATTGGAAGAATAATAAATCATCACCAAAAGCTAAGGAGGAAGAGAAGGCTAAGGCACCAGCATCTTATTCGAAAGATAACATTGAAACCAAATCTACTTCTAGATTACGTGACATTAAGTGTTTTAGGTGCCAGGGATATGGGCATATTGCATCGCAGTGTCCAAACACTAAGGCAATGATCCTTTTGGAGAGTGGTGATGTGGAGACTGTGAGTTCAGGGGATGATGATGACATGCCCCCACTGGAAGATTGTAGTGATGTGGATATGGAAGGTCTTGCAAAGGTAGAATTTCTTGTTACTAGGCGGATTCTCAATACTCAACCTAAGAATGAGGGTGATGAAGTGCAGCGAGAGCATATCTTCCATACTAGATGCCATGTGAATAACAAGGTGTGTAGTTTGATTATTGATAGTGGTAGTTGTACAAATGTTGCTAACACGTTATTGGTTGATAAATTGAGCCTGAAAACTATGAAGCATGATCAACCTTATAAGTTGCAGTGGTTAAGTGAATGTGGGGAGGTTAAAGTGACCAAGAGGGTACTAGTTTCTTTCTCTATAGGGAAATACCATCACGAGGTATTGTGTGATGTGGTACCTATGCAAGCTTGCCACATCTTATTGGGACAACCTTGGCAGTTTGATAGAAAGGTCACCCATGATGGGTATCATAATAGGTATTCCTTTATTCTGAACAGAAGACAAGTGGTCTTGACACCCCTTAATCCTTGGGAGGCTAGTGAGGATCAGTTGAGGATTGCTAAAGAGTTTAGAGAGAGAGGGAAACACAAGATTGAACAAGAAAAGAAGAGCGAGATTGTGGAAGCGAGTGGTAAAAATACACTTGTGAGCCATGAGAGAAAAGAATTAAAGGGAAACACGAGTGAAATTGGCAAGGCAAGTGAGATTAAAGGTGCCTTGAAGGCAAAACAGCACTTACTTGTATTGATGTACAAGGATGTTTATTTTTCCACTGACCATCTTAACCCTTCTTTGCCTGTAGTTGTTGTTTCTCTTTTGCAGGAGTTTGCTGACTTGTTCCTTGAGGAGATACTTAGTGGATTACCTCCATTGAGAGGCATTGAGCATCAAATCGACTTCGTTCCAGGTGCCTCAATTCCAAATAGACCAGCCTATAGAGCAAATCCAGAGGAGACAAAGGAGATTCAGAGGTAAGTGGATGAACTGGTAGAAAGGGGTTTTGTGAAAGAGAGCCTTAGCCCATGTTCGGTTCCTATTATTCTAGTTCCAAAGAAGGATGGATCATGGCGCATGTGTGTGGATTGTCGAGCCATCAACAAAATCACAGTTAAGTACTGACATCCCATACCTAGGCTTGATGATATGTTAGATGAACTGCATGGTGCGTGTTTGTTTTCAAAGGTTGATTTAAAGAATGGTTATTACCAAATACGTATGAGAGAAGGAGATGAATGGAAAACCACTTTTAAAACCAAATATGCTCTCTATGAATGGTTGGTAATGCCTTTCGGTTTAACAAATGCACCAAGTATGTTTATGAGATTAATGAATCATGTTCTTCGTACTTTCATAGGAAAATTTGTTGTAGTCTATTTTGATGACATTTTAGTCTACAGTAAAAGTCCAAAAGAACATGTTCAGCATTTGCAGATGGTTTTCATTGTTTTGAGAGAAAATAAGTTATTTGCAAATTTAAAGAAATGTACCTTTTGCATGGAGTCTGTGGTGTTTTTAGGTTTTATTGTAGGTACACAGGGGATTTCTGTTGATGAGGAGAAGGTAAAAGCAATCAAGGAATGGCCAACACCTAAGAATTCTAATGAGGTAAGAAGTTTCCATGACTTAGCAAGCTTTTATAGGAGATTTGTGAGGGATTTTAGTTCTATAGTTACTCCTTTAAATGACCTTGTTAAAAAGAATGCTGAGTTTAGGTAAACTGAAATACATGAGAAAGCTTTCATTACTTTGAAAGAAAAGCTGACTAATGCACCTTTGCTTGTTCTACCTAATTTTGAAAAAGTCTTTGAAATTGAATGTGATGCTTCTGGGAAAGGTATTGGTGGTGTTTTGATGTAGGATTCCAAGCCAATTGCTTACTTTAGTGAAAAGCTTAATGGGGCGGCACTGAATTATCCTACCTATGATAAGGAGCTATACACATTAGTGAGGACTTGACAAACTTGGCAGCACTATCTATGGCCCAAGGAGTTCATTATCCACTCAGATCATGAAAGCTTGAAGTTCTTGAAGACTCAGGGTAAGTTGAACAAAAGGCATGCTAGGTGGCTGGAATTTATTGAAACTTTTCCCTATGTTATCAAATACAAGCAAGGGAAAGAAAATGTAGTGGCTGATGCACTATCTAGGAGGTATTTACTTCTAACCTCTTTATAAACAAAATTGCTTAGATTTGAGTTTATCAAGGATTTGTATGAGAATGATGCTGATTTTGGTCAAGTGTGGAGTGCTGTTTCTAAGCATGCATATGCTGATTTTTATAAGCATGAGGGGTTTCTATTTAAGAAACACAAACTTTGTGTTCCTAAATGTTCCTTGCGTGAATTGCTTGTTAGAGAAACACATGGGGGTGGGCTAATGGGCACTTTGGTATACAGAAAACTTTGGACATTTTTTATGAGTATTTTTACTGGCCTAGGATGAAACATGATGTGCAAGCTGTGTGTGAAAAATGCATTGTGTGTAAACGGGCTAAATCCAAAGTAATGCCACATAGAGAATACATCCCATTACCTGTACCTCATCAGCCTTGGACTGACATTTCTATGGACTTTGTTCTAGGTTTGCCATGATCTAGTAATGGCAAGGATAGCATATTTGTTGTTGTTGATAGGTTTAGCAAAATGGCTCACTTTATTGCTTTTTCTAAAACTAATGATGCAACACATATTGCTGATTTATTCTTTAAAGAAATTGTGCGTTTGCATGGCCTGCCAAGGTCTATAGTAAGTGATAGGGATGTTAAGTTTCTCAACCATTTCTAGCGCACTTTGTGGAACCGATTGGGAACTAAATTGTTATTTTCTACTGTTACACATCCTCAGATGGATGGTCAAACAAAAGTAGTTAACAAGACCCTTTCACAATTGTTGCGCACTATTTTGAAAAAGAACTTAAAACAATGGGAAAATTGTTTGCCTCATGTTGAATTCGCATACAATAGAGCTGTGCATTCTACTACATCGTACTCACCATTTGAGATTGTGTATGGATTTAATCCTTTGACTCCCTTGGATATTTTACCCTTACCTCCTAACGAATTTGTTGATGTTGATGGAAAGAGAAAAGCAGAGTTAGTCACGGAATTGCATGCCAAGGCTCGAGCTAACATTGAGAAGAAGAATGTGCACTATGCTTGACAAGTAAACATGGGTCATGTCAAGCTTACCTTTCAACCTGGAGACTGGGTTTGGTTACATTTGAGAAATGAAAGGTTTGCTACATAGCGGAAGTCCAAATTGCATCCTAGGGGAGATGGACCTTTTAAAGTGTTGGAGCGCGTCAACGACAATGCTTACAAACTCGATTTGCCAAGTCAATACGGTAATGTAAGCACTACTTTTAATGTTTCTGATCTTTCGTTATATGATGCAGGTGATTCGAGGACGAATCCTTTCGACTAAGGGGGGAATGATAGAGATCGGGAGGCATCCAACACTCAGGAGCTAGTCAAAGCTAATGACCCTTTACAAGGTATCGGGGGTCCTATGACACGATCACGAACCAAGCGAATAAAAGAGGCATTGCAAGCGTTGATTGTGGAACTTCAGGAGCAAGTGGTGATTCGAATTCGACACAACTCTAACACAAGTCGTAAGCTCATGAACATCATTTATCAAAGTGGGGACGAAGCGGAGGACATCGGAATTGCATTGACGACCACCGATGAAGGAAAGGCCGCCAACCTATCACCTAGGCCGCCAGCCTAAAATTGGCCGGCCTTTAAAAGGCAAGGTACGCCAGCAATGAAGGTGGCTAGCCTTGAAATTTACAACGCCGGCTTACTAGCCGGCCTAACCCATCAGTTGTTTTTTTTTTTTATTTCAAAGCCGCCAGCTTTTAATTAATGACGAATATAAACTCCTTTATACGACATTTGAAAGGTCATTATCAGATTTATCATATTGTGAATCAGATTTTTAATAGAGTTCTCTCTTCCTTTAGTTCTTGCGAATAGAACTAATTTTGATTTCTTCATCCTAAACGCTTGGGGAAATCGATCCATGATAGCTTAGGTTCCATTCGACGTGTTCGATTGGGGTCGGGTTACGTTTAATTCATTCGATTCAATTTCGATTCTAGGGTTTGAATCCTTATTGATCGTTGGGTCTTAGATCGATATCTAGGGTTCGCGTCAACTATAATTTATAATTGATGTGCTTTAAGACCACTTACAAGTACACAATGCAAATGGGGAATCAATTACACAATACACAATCACAAGGGCGTGAAATCTAAATTGAAATTAGAACCCTAAAAATTGCGTGAAAGAGATAAAAAAGGGATGAACTAATTCCTCAGAAGATATTACTCACTAGTTTGAATTAGGATGGATTTGATGTTGTTGATATTATACACAACAAGGATCAAATCCAACTCACCACACTTCACTGAAGAAATGGCAAGAGCAATTTTACATGAAAGAGTAAAGTCTCCATATGGTTTTAATGTCTGAAAATAAGATGTCCAAAAGTCCCTTACAAAACCTAATTAGCAAGTATTTATAATCTACTTTAAACAAGGAAATTACAACAATGCCAAATAGTAAAAAACCAGTCCAATGAGTCACTTGAAGAACCAATTCTCCACGTGAAAGAGAAGTGAAGATGGTTGGTTTTTCTCAAGTAAAATGTAAATGAAATGAAGGCCAGTTCCTTTTGTCTTTGTAGGTTCAATTTGGTTCATAATGGACCATGATCCATTCACAAACCAATTGCTAATGTGCTTGACCGTCTTCTTGTAAAAACCGACAAAAATGTACTTGCTTGATACGAACCACGCCAACCCGTGACGAAACCCAATACCAATACATTCGGAATTCGTTGCCTAAGACGCCCAAACACCTAAAGTGGAAACCGCGACCCGTTGTATATAAGCGAGACAAGAACCTTGGTATAATGTGAAGACGCCAAAATCGGGATGAAAGACCGATTGATAAGTCGGGTTGAACGCCACGGAAATAAAATCCGATAAGTTCTAGTTAGTTCTTGAAGAACCAAGAGAGGTGCCTCTCAAAAGTGTTTAATGTTCAAAGATGTAAATTCTTAGTTGTTCTAAACCCTAGGAGCTTTTATACTAGGGTTACAATTCGTGAAAAACAAGTCCAAAACGATGTAGCTTAGATAAGTTGCGTAAAAACACGAAATAGAATAAGCTGGCCGACATGGGATACATGGCCGTGTACTTTGGCCGTGTATGATTCTGTGCCAATTCTTGTCTCCTTACACGACCGTGCCTTTTAGCCATGTGTCTAGCCGTGTATGATTTTGTGCAATCTTGAAATTCCTATACGGTCGTGCCTTAAAAGTACACGCCCTCTTCAACCATTGTCCGGTGTAACTTGTATAAGAGTAAGGGTCTTCCCATGGTTGTTCCAATCCGTTCCAACTTCATGATTGCTCCAATCCTTTCCGGCTTCATGGACATCCTTTATCAACCCGTTAAGTGCTTCCTTGAGTTGTTTCGCCCGACTTCTTGTGATCGGTCCAAGCGGCACATCAAGAGGATCCACATTCCTTCTTCCGGCTTGACTCTCATCATTCCCTTCCTCTTGAAAAGGATTTGTCCTCAAATCGTCACCTACATCAAAAGAACTCAGATCAGTAACATTAAATGTGGCACTTACTTGATACTCACAAGGCAAATCTATCTTGTATGCATTGTCGTTGATGCGTTCAAGAACTTGAAATGGTCCATCACCTCTAGGAAGTAGTTTAGATCGACGCTGTAAGGGAAACCACTCTTTGTGCGAGTGAACCCAAACCCAATCTCCAGGTTCAAAAACAGCTTGTCGACGACCTTGTTGACTTGTTTCACATACTGCTATGTTCGTCACTCAATGTTTAGCCTTGCCTTCTAGTGGATCTGTTTAACAAATTCGGCCTTCTTCGTGCCATCTAAATTAACATACTCAGAAATAGGCAAAGGTGATAAATCCAAAGGAGTTAGTGGATTAAAACCATACACAATTTCAAAAGGAGAAAATTTAGTAGCAGAATGCACTGTACGGTTATAAGCAAATTTAACATGCGGCAAACAATCCTCCAAACTCTTAATATTCTTTTTAATTACAGCCCTTAACAAAGTAGATAAAGTTCGATTCACTACCTTAGTTTGACCATCAGTCTGTGGATGACAAGTAATAGAAAACAATAACTTAGTTCCTAACTTAGCCCACAAGGTCTTCCAAAAGTAGCTCAAGAACTTAGCATCCCTATCCGATACGATTGTTTTAGGCATATCATGCAATCTCACAACTTCCCTAAAGAATAGATTAGCAATATTACAAGCATCATCTGTTTTGTGACAAGGAATAAAATGTGCCATTTTAGAGAATCTATCAACAACTACAAAAATAAAATCCCGACCATGTCTAGACTTGGGTAATCCTAACACAAAATCCATAGAAATATCTACCCAAGGCTCATGAGGAATGGGAAGAGGGGTATAAAGCCCTTGAGGTTAGACTCTAGATTTTGCTTGCTTACACGTAACACATCGCTCACAAATCCTCTGAACATCTCATTTCATGTGAGGCCAATAGAAGTGTTCCTGCAATACCCTTAATGTTTTAGCTACGCCAAAGTGTCCCATTAACCCTCCTCCATGAGACTCCCTCACTAGTAATTCTCTTAAGGAACAAATTGGAATGCACAGTTTACTCTCCCTAAACAAGAATCCTTCATGTTTATAAAATTTTCCATGCCCACTCTTCTCACAATACACATACTCCTCACAAAAATCTCGATCAGCAGCATATAACTCCTTAATGTGCTCAAAACCAAGCAGTCTAGAACTAAGAGTAGAGATAAGAGTATACCTTCTAGAAAGTGCATTAGCAACGACATTCTCTTTACCTTGCCTATAGTGGATAACATATGGAAATGTTTCGATGAACTCCACCCAACGAGCATGCCTTTTGTTCAGCTTGTGTTGCCCCTTCAAGTACTTTAAGGATTCATGATCAGTGTGGATCACGAACTCTTTCGGCCAAAGGTAATGTTGCCACGTCTCCAGGGCTCAAACCAATGCATATAGCTCCTTGTCGTAAGTAGGGTAATTCAAGGTTGCTCCACTTAGCTTCTCGTTAAAGAATGCAATCGGTCTTCTCTCCTGCATAAGCACTGCTCCAATACCTAATCCTGAAGCATCACACTCAATTTCAAACGTTTTAGCAAAGTTAGGTAAAGCAAGTAACGACGCTTGAGTCAGCTTATTTTTAAGCGTCTGAAAGGCCTTCTCTTGTTGCTCTCCCCAGTTGAACCCCACGTTCTTCTTAATTACTTTAGTAAGTGGTGCTGCAATGGTGCTGAAATCCTTCACAAATCTCCTGTAAAAACTCGCTAGTCCATGGAAACTCCGCACATTACTTACATTGGTTGGACTAGGCCATTCTTGGATCGCACGAACCTTTTCTTCGTCAACTTGTATTCCCTGTGCACTAACAACAAAACCAAGAAACACAAGTTTGTCTGTGCAAAAAGTGCACTTCTTGAGGTGAGCATATAATTGTTCCTTTCGAAGCACTTCTAAAACATCCCTTAAGTGAGACATATGATCTTCCAATCTCTTGCTGTAAATAAGAATATCATCAAAATAGACAACTACAAATTTTCCAATAAATGTCCTCAAAACATGGTTCATAAGTCTCATAAAAGTACTAGGTGCATTAGTTAACCCGAAAGGCATTACTAACCACTCATACAATCCATATTTTGTCTTAAATGCAGTTTTCCATTCATCACCTTCTTTCATTCTAATTTGGTGATATCCACTTTTCAGATCAATTTTAGAAAAGACACTAGACCCATGCAACTCATCTAACATGTCTTCTAAGCGAGGAATGGGATGACGATACTTTACCGTAATGTTGTTGATGGCGCGGCAGTCAACACACATTATCCATGTCCCATCCTTCTTAGGCACCAAAATCACAAGCACTGCACATGGACTCATGCTCTCTCTCACGTACCCCTTCTCCATTAATTCATCGACCTGCCTTTGGAGTTCCTTTGTCTCCTCCGGATTGCTCCTATAAGCTGGTTTATTTGGAATCGATGCTCCGGGTACAAGGTCAATCTGGTGCTCAATACCACGAATAGGTGGTAATCCCTTTGGAATCTCTTTAGGGAAGACATCTTCAAAGTCCTGCACAAAAGACACAACCACACTAGGCAAAGAGTTAGATAAGTCGTTAGTAGTCAAACATGTTTCCTTAAAAACCAGCAACAACATAGGTTGCTTCATTACTAACGCTCTCCTCACTGCACACACTCTTGCCACACAACTCTCCTTTTCCAAGGCTGCCCTCTCCTTTTCACTCACCACCAAAGTTGATCCCCCTTCAACTTGGCCTCTCACACTCTTTCCAGCCTTCCTCTCCTTTTCCTTTTGATCTTGACTCTTATATTCCTTTTTCTTCTCATTGTCTTTTGCTCTCTCACTCTCACTCTGCTTTTCACTCACCTTATGTTTTGCAAAGGACTGTTGTAGCTGCAACTGTTCCTCATACACTTGTTTGGGTGTTAACGGTTTAAGATTAAAGCTTTTCCCTTGGTGAACAAGCGTATACTTGTTAGAAAAGCCATCATGAACAACCTTCCTATCAAATTGCCATAGCATCCCTAACAACACATGACATGCTTGCATTGGCACTACATCACGTAACACCTCATTCTCATATCTACCAATGCGAAAACGAATCAAGGCTTGCTTATTCACCTTAGTCTCACCACTATCATTCAACCACTGCAATTTATATGGACTAGGGTGTCTAACAGTTTTGAGCCCCAGCCTTTCAACAATAAAATTGCTCACAACATTGGTGCAACTTCCCCCATCAATAATCAAACTACAAATGTGATCTCCTAGATAACATCTAGTATGAAATATATTCTCTCTTTGCACCTCCTCTTCTTCCTTCACCTGCACATTCAACGCTCGCTTCACTACTGCCACTAACCTCTCTATTGCAGGCTCCTCTTCATCACTAGCATCCTCTAATGGAGGCATATCATCTTCTTCACTATCCCCCTCAGTCTCATACTCACCATCATCACGCAAAATCATCACATGCCTATTTGGACATTGACTAGCAATATGGCCTCTACCTTGACATTTAAAACATCTAGTGTCACGATTTCTAGAAGTAGAAGAATCAGGGTTACCTTGGTTACCAGGAGTAGAACCCGCTTGCCTCAGCTCCCCTTTTGGTTTGGTGGGTAAAGGCTTTTCTTCCTTCTTCCATTGATTAGTCTTCCAAGTGGATGACCCATTACCCTGTTGAAACCGTACATTACTACTACCCTTCCGCTTATATTGGTTCTCAACCTTTATAGCCATGTGAACCATATCCTCCAATTCTACATAATGCTGCAATTCAACCACATTTTGGATTTCTCTATTCAACCCAACAAGAAACCTAGCCATTGCAGCCTCTCTATCCTCATCTACATTCGCCCTAATCGTAGTGACTTCCATCTCCTTGAAATACTCATCTACACTTCGGCTTCCCTGCCTCAGAGTTTGCAACTTGTTGTGCAATTCACGATAGTAATACGCAGGCAAAAACCGCTTCTTCATCACTCTTTTCATCTCTTCCCAAGACTCAATAGGTGGCTCGCCACTCCTTCTCCTATTCAACATTAGTTGATCCCACCACACAATAGCATAATCCAAAAATTCAATGGCAGCATGTTTTGATGAGATCCTTGATGAGAGTCAAGCTGAAAGAAGGAATGTGGATCCTCTTGAAGTGCCGCTTGGACCGATCACAAGAAGTCGAGTGAAACGACTCATGGAAGCACTTAACGGGTTGATAAAGGATGTCCATGAAGCCGGAAAGGATTGGAGCAATCATGAAGTTGGAATGGATTGGAACAATCATGGGAAGACCCTTACTCTTATACAAGTCACACCGGACACGGGTTGAAGAGGGCGTGTACTTTCAAGGCACGGCCGTGTAAGAATCTCAAGATTGCATAGAATCATACACGGCCAGACATACGGCTAAAAGGCACGGCTATGTATAGAGTCAAGCAAATGCACAGAAAGGTACACGGTCGTGTACACGGCCGTGTATGTTGCCAGAAGTTGTACAGAAAGATACACGACCAGAAGTACACGGTCGTGTATGTGAATGTGCACAGAAAACTACACGGCCAAAGTACACGACCGTGTATCCCCTACCGGCCAGCTTTTTCCTGTTTCGTGTTTTTAAGCAACTTATTTAAGCTACGTCGTTTTGGACTTGTTTTTCACGAATTGTAACCCTAGTATAAAAGCTCCTAGGGTTTAGAACAAGTAAGAATTTTACATCTTTGAACATTAAACACTTTTGAGAGGCTCCTCTCTTGGTTCTTCAAGAACTAAATCGAACTTATCGGATTGATTTCTATGGCGTTCATCCCGACTTATCAATCGGTCTTTCATCCCGATTGTCGCGTCTTCACATTATACCAAGGTTCTTGTCTCGCTTATAGACAACGGGTTGTGGTTTCCACTTTAGGTGTTTGGGCGTCTTAGGCAACGAATTCCGAACGTATTGGTATTGGGTTTCGTCACTGGTTGTCGTGGTTCATATCAGTTTCGTATCAGAGCTTAGGTTTGTCAAAGCATTAAGTTCGGTTAAGGAAGGTAATATCAAAAACCCTAACTCCAGTCGATCATATCAATTATCGTATTCAATTTTGTAGTATTGACTGTCTTCCGATAGTGTAATATTGCCTAGGCGATTGTTAAAAAAAAAAGAAGAGAAAAGAAAAATGTGATCAAAAGCAAAACATAGACAAAAAAAAATTCGGATAAAAAAAATAGAGGAAAAGTTACAAACCCTAGATTTATTTTTTTGAATTCTACGGAAGGAAATTGGTGTAGTTCGGGTTAGTTCCAAGAGAATTGAGAAGAGGAAATTGGTGAGTTGATATCATCATTATTTGTGAGAATACACGAGTGACTGTGTGATATCATCATTTGAGTGAAACACGTAAGGGAGTGTATCGTGAGGTTTAATTATATATATATTTGTGTTAGTACTAATCTTTTCTGCATGAACTATGTCGAGACAACATTCTCTTGAAGGTGAGAGGGGAAGGTTTGATGCTAGGCTAGTAATTGAGGCATTGAGGGGAGAAAGGAAGAGGATGTTCCAAGAAGGAATGGAACAAATTCATGAGACGGTAGAGCAAAGACTAGAGCAATCCACAAACGTATTCCAAGGGCGTAAGAGGGAGAGTCGTTCTAGGAGAGTACCAAGGGGTGGAGATGAAATGACGGATGATGACTTTGATGAGCCTTCTGTTGGGAGTTATAGAGGTTATAGTGGTCGGAATAGAGGAACTAGAGATTGGGAAGATAAAGGAGATAGGAATGGAGAGGATGATCAGTTGAGTAGCATAAAGATGAAGATTACTCCTTTCCAAGGGAGGAATGATCCCAAGGCGTACTTAGAGTGGGAGAAGAAGGCAGAGATGGTATTTGATTGTCACAGCTATAGTGGGAGAAAGAAGGTAAAACTTGCTGCCATTGAATTTTTGGATTATGCTATAGTGTGGTGGGATCAACTAATGTTGAATAGGAGAAGGAGTGGCGAGCCACCTATTGAGTCTTGGGAAGAGATGAAAAGAGTGATGAAGAAGCGGTTTGTGCCTGCGTATTACTACCATGAATTGCACAACAAGTTGCAAACTCTGAGGCCGGGAAGCCGAAGTGTAGATGAGTATTTCAAGGAGATGGAAGTCACTATGATTAGGGCGAATGTAGAGGAGGATAGAGAGGCTACAATGGCTAGGTTTCTTGCGGGGTTCAATAGAGAAATCCAAAATGTGGTTGAATTGTAGCATTATGTAGAATTGGAGGATATGGTTCACATGGCTATAAAGGTTGAGAACCAGCACAAGAGGAGAGGTAGTAGTAATGCACGGTTTCAATAGGGTAATGGTTCATCCACTTGGAAGACTAATCAATGGAAGAAGGAAGAAAAGCCTTTACCCACCAAACCAAAAGGGGAGCTGAGGCAAGTGGGTTCTACTCCTGGTAACCAAGGTAACCCTGAATCTTCTACTTCTAGAAATCGTGACATTAGATGTTTTAAATGTCAAGGTAGAGGCCATATTGCTAGTCATTGTCCAAACAGGCGTGTGATGATTTTATGTGATGATGGAGAGTATGAGACTGAGGGGGATAGTGAAGAAGATGATATGCCTCCATTAGAGGATGCTAGTGATGAAGAGGAGCCTGCAATAGAGAGGTTAGTGGCAGTAGTGAAGCGAGCGTTGAATGTGCAGGTGAAGGAAGAAGAGGAGGTGCAAAGAGAGAATATATTTCACACTAAATGTTATCTAGGAGATCACATTTGTAGTTCGATCATTTATGGAGGGAGTTGCACCAATGTAGTGAGTAATTTTATTGTTGAGAGGCTAGAGCTCAAAACTGTTAGACACCCTAGTCTATATAAATTGTAGTGGTTGAATGATAGTGGAGAGACTAAGGTGAGTAAGCAAGCATTGATTGGTTTTCGCATTGGTAGATATGGGGATGAGGTGTTATGCGATGTAGTGCCAATGTAAGCATGTCATGTGTTGTTGGGGAAGCCATGGCAATTTGATAGGAAGGTTGTTCATGATGGCTTTTCTAACAAGTATACGCTTGTTCACCAAGGGAAAAGTTTTAATCTTAAACCGTTAACACCCAAACAAGTGTATGCGGACCAGTTGTAGCTACAACAGTCTTTTGCAAAACATAAGGTGAGTGAAAAGCAGGGTAAGAGTGAGAGAGCAAAAGGCAAAGAGAAGAAAAAGGAATATAAAAGTCAAGATCAAAAGGAAAAAGAGAGGAAGGCTGGAAAGAGTGTGAGAGGCCAAGTTGAAGGGGAATCAACTTTAGTGGTGAGTGAAAAGGAGAAGGCAACCTTGCAAAAGGAGAGTTGTGTGGCAAGAGCGAGTGTAGTGATGAAGCAACCTATGTTGTTGCTGGTTTTTAAGGAAACATGTTTGACTACTAACGACTTATCTAACTGTTTGCCTAGTGTGGTTGTGTCTCTTGTGTAGGACTTTGAAGATGTCTTCTCGGAAGAGATTCCAAAGGGATTACCACCTATTCATGGTATTGAGCACCAGATTGACCTTGTACCCGAAGCATCGATTCCAAACAAACCAGCTTATAGGAGCAATCCAGAGGAGACAAAGGAACTCCAAAGGCAGGTCGATGAACTAATGGAGAAGGGGTACGTGAGAGAGAGCATGAGTCCATGTGCAGTGCCTGCGATTTTGGTGCCTAAGAAGGATGGGACATGGAGAATGTGTGTTGACTGCCGCACCATCAACAACATTACGGTAAAGGATCGTTATCCCATTCCTCGCTTAGATGACATGTTAGATGAGTTACATGGGTCTAGTGTCTTTTCTAAAATTGATCTGAAAAGTGGATATCACCAAATTAGAATGAAAGAGGGTGATGAATGGAAAACTGCATTTAAGACAAAATATAGATTGTATCAATGGTTAGTAATGCCTTTTGGGTTAACTATTGCACCTAGTACTTTTATGAGACTTATGAACCATGTTTTGAGGACATTTATTGGAAAATTTGTGGTTATCTATTTTGATGACATTCTTATTTACAACAAAAGTTTAGAAGATCATATGTCACACTTGAGGGATGTTTTAGAAGTGCTTCGAAAGGAATAATTATATGCTAACCTCAAGAAGTGCACTTTTTGCATAGACAAACTTGTGTTTCTTGATTTTGTTGTTAGTGCGCAGGGAATACAGGTTGATGAAGAAAAGATTCGTGCGATCCAAGAATGGCCTAGTCCAACTAATGTAAGTAATATGCAGAGTTTCCATGGACTAGCGAGCTTTTACAGGAGATTTGTGAAGGATTTCAGCACCATTACAGCACCACTGACTGAGGTAATTAAGAAGAACGTAGGGTTCAGCTGGGGAGAGCAACAAGAGAAGGCCTTTCAGACGCTTAAAAATAAGTTGACTCAGGCGCCGTTACTTGCTTTACCTAACTTTGCTAAAACGTTTGAAATTGAGTGTGATGCTTCAGGATTAGGTATTGGAGCAGTGCTTATGCAGGAGAGAAGACCGATTGCATTCTTTAGTGAGAAGCTAAGTGGGGCAACCTTGAATTACCCTACTTACGACAAGGAGCTATATGCATTGGTTCGAGCCCTAGAGACGTGGCAACACTACCTTTGGCCGAAAGAGTTCGTGATCCACACTGATCATAAATCTTTGAAGTATTTGAAGGGGCAACACAAGATGAACAAAAGGCATGCTCGTTGGGTGGAGTTCATCGAAACATTTCCATATGTCATCCACTACAAGCAAGGTAAAGAGAATGTAGTTACTGATGCACTTTCTAGAAGGTATACTCTTATCTCCACTCTTAGTTCTAGACTGCTTGGTTTTGAGCACATTAAGGAGTTATATGCTGCTGATCGAGATTTTTGTGAGGAGTATGTGCAATGTGAGAAGAGTGGGCATGGAAAATTTTATAAACATGACAGATTCTTGTTTAGGGAGAGTAAACTGTGCATTCCAATTTGTTCTCTAAGAGAATTACTTGTGAGGGAGTCTCATGGAGGAGGTTTAATGGGACACTTTGGCGTAGCTAAAACATTAGGGGTATTACAGGAACACTTCTATTGGCCTCACATGAAATGAGATGTTGAGAGGATTTGTGAGCGATGTGTCACGTGTAGGCAAGCGAAATCTAGAGTCCAACCTCAAGGGCTTTACACCCCACTTCCTATTCCTCATGAGCCGTGGGTAGATATTTCTATGGACTTTGTGTTCGGATTTCCCAAGTCTAGACATGGTCGGGATTCTATTTTTGTAGTTGTTGATAGATTCTCTAAAATGGCACATTTCATTCCTTGTCACAAAACGGATGTTGCTTGTAATATTGCTAATTTATTCATTAGGGAAGTTGTGCGATTGCATGGTATGCCTAGAACAATTGTATCAGATAGGGATGCTAAGTTCTTAAGCTACTTTTGGAAGACTTTGTGGGCTAAGTTAGGAACTAAGTTATTGTTTTCTACTACTTGTCATCCATAAACTAATGGTCAAACTGAGGTAGTGAGTCGAACTTTATCTACTTTGTTGAGGGCTGTAATTAAAAAGAATATTAAAAGTTAGGAGGATTATTTGCCGCATGTTGAATTTGCCTATAACCGTACAGAGCATTCTACTACTAAATTTTCTCCTTTTGAAATTGAGTATAGTTTTAATCCACTAACTCCTTTGGATTTATCACCTTTACCTATTTTTGAGTATGTTAATTTAGATGGCAAGAAGAAAGCCGAATTTTTTCAACAGATCCATGAGAAGGCAAGGTTGAACATTGAACGACGAACAGAGCAGTATGTGAAACAAGCTAACAAGGGTCGTCGACAAGCTGTTTTTGGACCTGGAGATTGGGTTTGGGTTCAGATGCTCAAAGAGCGGTTTCCCGTGCAGCATCGATCTAAACTACTTCCTAGAGGCAATGGACCATTTCAAGTTCTTGAGCGCATCAATGACAATGTATACAAGATAGATTTGCCTAGTGAGTATCAAGTAAGTACCACATTTAATGTTACTAATCTTAGTCCTTTTGATGTAGGTGACGATTTGAGGACAAATCCTTTTCAAGAGGAGGGGAATGATGAGATCCTTGATGAGAGTTAAGCCGAAAGAAGGAATGTGGATCCTCTTGAAGTGCCGCATAGACCGATCACAAGAAGTCAAGCAAAACGACTTAAGGAAGCACTTAACGGGTCGATAAAGGATGTCCATGAAGCCGGAAAGGATTGGAGCAATCATGAAGTTGGAACGGATTGGAACAACTATGGGAAGACCCTTGCTCTTATACAAGTCACACCGGACACGGGTTGACGAGGGCGTGTACTTTCAAGGCACGGCCATGTAAGAATCTCAAGATTACACAGAATCATACACGGCCAAACACACGGCTAAAAGGCACGGCCGTATATGGAGTCAAGCAAATGCACAGAAAGGTACACGGTCATGTGCACGGCCATGTATGTTGCCAGAAGTTATACAGAAAGATATACGACCAGAAGTACACAGTCGTGTATGTGACCGGAACGTGCACAGAAAACTACACGGCCAAAGTACACGGTCGTGTACATGGCCGTGTATCCCCTGCCGGCTAGCTTTTTCCTGTTTCGTGTTTTGACGCAACTTATCTAAGCTACGTCATTTTGGACTTGTTTTTCACGAATTGTAACCCTAGTATAAAAGCTCCTAGGGTTTAGAACAACTAAGAATTTTATATCTTTGAACATTAAACACTTTTGAGAGGCACCTCTCTTGGTTCTTCAAGAACTAAATCGAACTTATCGGATTGATTTCCATGGCGTTCATCCCGACTTATCAATCGGTCTTTCATCCCGATTGTGGCATCTTCACATTATACCAAGGTTCTTGTCTCGCTTATAGACAATGGGTCGCGGTTTCCACTTTAGGTGTTTTGGCGTCTTAGGCAACGAATTCCGAGCGTATTGGTATTGGGTTTCGTCACTGGTTGCCGTAGTTCGTATCAAGTTTTACCTTCTTTCTCCCACTATAGATGTGACAATCAAATACCATCTCCACCTTTTTCTCCCATTCTAAGTACGCCTCAGGATCATTCTTCCCTTGGAAAGGAGGAATCTTCATCTTTATGCTACTCAATTGATCATCCTCGCTATTCCTATCTCCTCTATCTTCCCAATCTCTAGTTCCTCTATTCCGACCACTATATCCTCTATAACTCCCAACAGAAGGCTCATTAAAGTCATCATCTATCATTTCATCTCCACCCCTCGGTACTCTCCTAGAACGACTCTCCCTCTTACGCCCTTGGAATACGTTTGTGGATTGCTCTAGACTTTGCTCTACCGTCTCATGAATTTGTTCCATTCCCTCTTGGAACATCCTCTTCATTTCACCCCTCAACGCCTCAATTACTAACCTAGCATCAAACCTTCCCCTCTCACCTTCAGGAGAATGTTGTCTCGACATTGTCCCTGTAGAAAAGATTAGTACTAACACAAATATATATAAAATTAAACCTCACGATACACTCCCTTACGTGTTTCGCTCAAATGATGATATCACACAATCACTCGTGTATTCTCACAAACAAAGATGATATCAACTCGCCAATTCCTCTTCTCAATTCTCTTGGAACTAACCCAAACTACACCAATTCCCTTCCGTAGAATTCAAAAACAAATCCAGGGTTCGCATTTTTTTTGTCTCTGTTTTGCTTTGATCACATTTCACTTGTCTTTCTTTTCTTTTCTCTTCTTTTTTTTTTGTCTTGATTTTTACTCTTTTTTTTTTAACAATCGCCTAGTCGATATTACACTATCAAAAGACAATCAATACTACGAAATTGAATACGATAATTGATATGAACGATTAGAGTTAGGGTTTTTGATATTACCTTCCTCAACCAAACTTGATGTTTTGACAAACCTAAGCTCTGATACCAAACTGATACGAACCACGCCAACCCGTGACAAAACCCAATACCAATACATTCGGAATTCGTTGCCTAAGACGCCCAAACACTTAAAGTGGAAACCGCGACCCGTTGTCTACAAGCGAGATAAGAACCTTGGTATAATGTGAAGACGCCAAAATCGGGATGAAAGACCGATTGATAAGTCGGGTTGAACGCCACGGAAATAAAATCCGATAAGTTCTAGTTAGTTCTTGAAGAACCAAGAGAGGTGCCTCTCAAAAGTGTTTAATGTTCAAAGATGTAAATTCTTAGTTGTTCTAAACCCTAGGAGCTTTTATACTAGGGTTACAATTCGTGAAAAACAAGTCCAAAACGACGTAGCTTAGATAAGTTGCATAAAAACATGAAACAGAATAAGCTAGTCGGTAGGGGATACACGACCGTGTACTTTGGCCGTGTATGATTTTGTGCCAATTCTTGTCTCCTTACACGGCCGTGCCTTTTAGCCGTGTGTCTAGCCGTGTATGATTCTGTGCAATCTTGGAATTCCTACACGGCCGTACCTTGAAAGTACACGCCCTCTTCAACCCTTGTCCGGTGTGACTTGTATAAGAGCAAGGGTCTTCCCATGGTTGTTCCAATCCGTTCCAACTTCATGATTGCTCCAATCCTTTCCGGCTTCATGGACATCCTTTATCAACCCGTTAAGTGCTTCCTTGAGTCGTTTCGCTCGACTTCTTGTGATCGGTCCAGGTGGCACTTCAAGAGGATCCACATTCCTTCTTCCGGCTTGACTCTTATCATGGATCTCATCATTACTAAAATGTAAAAACATTACTATAAAATAAATAAAGATAAAATGTGAATGTCTGGGTTCCATTTAGTTCAAGTAGGCTCCCCAATGCCGGGTCCAAAGGTTTGATTCCCATCATCTCCTCGGGCTTCTGAAAGACTTGTCCTCAAATCTAATGGGTCTTTTCCTAGACTGAAATCCCTTATTTGCATGTGCTTGTCACCTTAAAGTCTTGAGTGCCCATTAGTTTTTTTGATTTGTTCTTGGAATTTGTATACAATTATGTCGTTCCATATTTCAATTTAGCATCAAGCCTTTTGAAATTCTTGTGAATTAAGAATCCTTGGTGAATTAGTGATCACGCCTACTATGGATTGTAATTTGTTGTTCATGCCATTTGTTAATGTGTTTGGTATTCAATTATTAAGGCAAAACGTTTTTTTTTTTGGGTATCAAAGCAAAGGTTTTGAAATAGGGTTTACATGAACTTCAATTAGAAATTAGGGTTCTTGAATTTTACTTCTTGATTGGAATTGTTGAAGTGGAATTGAAGTAGTTAATTGTGATTTTATTGTGTTATACTTATTGTTGGTGAAGTAGAAGTGGAGATTTTGTAGTAATCCTTGTGATCCTCATCTTACTGTGAGAAGAAGGAGAAGTAGGAAGTGTATTTCATTTTGTGTGTTTCAGAATTGGAAGTACATTATTTGGGAAGGAAGAGAAGTATAATTTCTTGAATGTTGTTTCGAAATTGGGGAGTGTGATTCACATTTCCAAATTTTCTTTTGCATGATGGATTTGGAA